>JAVQJG010127452.1:0-14446 GCA_036024015.1 Craterocephalus amniculus | reverse complement strand
CAGCGGCAGGTAGCAGCGAGTGGCTACCGTCTGTGGAAGAGGAAAACAGAGACGTGGACGAGGTGGAGTCTGCTACGTGAGTCACGTACCAGAAGAAGAGCAAACTGGAGTCCTTTTCGGTCTCATCTCTCTCTCCACCTTGAGAATGCCAGATCGATATTAATCCGCGTTTTGTCCCTTTCCTTGAAAAATAACGTTGTTTTCTTGGAGGTAATATTGGCTCCTCTTCGTCTTTGGTCAGATGCTTCCACTTCTACCACCGTGAGTCTCTAACATCTTGAATGCGCGCGCTGCGTCGCAACTCCGCCCTGTGGCGGCTCTTTATAAAGACGGGGGCGCGTGTTCGTACATGGACGTACATGCACGCGCGGCCGGGCCGGCTAGTAAACACAGAGCTGGAGATCAACACACAGAGGCTCTGTGTGACGTCGCACTATACTCCAAATGAAAATACATACCCAGCTCTTCACAAAAAGAGTTTTTAATTCCTTCAGTGTGAAAACAACGAATTTCGCTTTTAGCCCCTTTAAAGTGAGAACCAAAAAACGTTTAAAACTCTATTCTTCTATTTATGTTAAAATAGAGGAAAACAAAAATACGTATTTTTTTAGATCTGCATCATTTTCAAAAGATTATCATTTATAAGTCTGGCCATGCCCCTCTTGATTTTTGTACAAGCTCTTCCATAAGGTTTAAGCAATAATTCTGCCACTGTAACAGACAACAAAAAATATAAACTTTCCTTTTAGCTCAGTTTACTCTGATCTGAGCAGACATTCAGTCTTCTTATCACAAACAATTTGATTCTGTTTTGTGGTCAGTGAGACTTGAGCATGATTGTTCAGTTTCAATAATTGTTCAATTTCATAAATTTTTCAGTTGTTCAATATTTGATGAGACTGAATGAACATCTTTCCAGTTATGAACTATCATGAAATTGTTCCTTCATTTGATGGTTTTCAGTGCACGTTTTCCAATACATGTCAATTTTTCTTCACATTGAAGTAAATAATCAACCCAAAACCAGATTTGGATCATTTCTGGATTTTCTCACGATGTAAGAATACATGTTCCTTTATTCCTTGCAGTACTTATGTGCATTTATACATATATACATACACGCGGTGCAAAACCAGTAAAAATGATCAGCAGTTTATTTCAGACTACCGTAGTTTGAAACTGAATGCAAAGCCACTGCTTGACTCTGCTCCACCCTGGATACTATTCTGCTGCATAAGCTGCCAGGTGTGCTGAAAACATTTTTTAAAAAGTCAATGGAGCCTCTCTGGTGGACAAATTATGTGACTAACCAATTCTGAATTTCTCCAAGCATCTTACTCCTAAAATGTTCTTAGAAATAAAGGCAGAAAATGGCTTCGATTTTAGTGCACATAGCCCAGCATGCATGATTATATAAATATATCTGTAGTAGGGCATTATATGTTTAGTATTTTTATAAGTCTAAATAGGAGTTTTAGCTTTCACTGCTCTGAAAATATTCTTTAAAGCTTTGAATTTCTGATGAAACGTCAAATAGTTCATTTCATCCGTTTTTTTTCATTATTTCATTTTAATGAACAACCACACAGGCTCCAAAGAAACAGCAGAGGTATACATTTATTGGAAATGAGTTTTGGTTTATCAACTATTTGTGGGCCAGACAAAGTATTGGTAATGAAGTCTTGCCATTCTTGCTTTATTGTTGCTTTATTCTCAAGCGGACCATCAGTGTCAGCATAATTTGGTTTTGGTGAATAACAGACCTGTCTGACAGGGTTATTTTACAGCTCTAGTTATGAAGATTCTCCTTTGTGTTGTCTGAAGCGGAGTTATCAAAATTAGCTCCCATCTCTGTTGCATCTCAGCTTTATAGGTATTTGTTCATGAGAGAAGAGAGAAAGTGTTCTTGGAGTGTTGTAGGATAGCACTTTTGGAGTTGATTTCAGAAACAGGATACAAGGCTAGTCTCAGACTAAAATTCCTGTTGTAGCAGACTTTACTCAAAGTCACTTGCAGAGACTTGGCTTAGATTACTTGAAGTTTTAGCTTTTTTTTTATACTAGTTGCAAGAAGGATGATAAGAGTTAATCTAACACGAAGTAAATTCATTTATTAATCCTTCACAGGGCAATGTTTAACCTTTGCCTAGAAATGCCTTCTCAATATCAGTCAAAATAATCGTGATTATTATTTTTCCATTATCGCCCAGCCCTACATTAAAACTGTGTAATGCATGGCTCCTTGTGTTTGATCCTTACATAGTCTCTATTAGAGCTGGCCGATATATCAAGATTTTCAGATATACAGAGACTTTGTCACACAAGATATAGAAAAGGGAATATTGTTTATATCAAGGTAGTTTGTTTTGAGTAAAAAATATGTATCGCATTTTGCACAACTGTATCTGTGTTATGGTCATTGAAAAGTTTTTAAAATGATTTTAGTACACATCTACTTCAATTTCAGTCAAATATTTAAATGCACATGTTCTTCAATCCTCAATTAAAGTGCATTTATTACTCAAGGCCAAAAATGTAAACTGTCTTTGTTTACTTGTACAAAAAAAAATTATTTTGAGATATTTATCTGAAACCAAGATATGAAAATTGGTTCATATCGTCCAGCCCTAATTTCTATCATGGCGGTTAATCCAGTTGTCTCAAGGTGTTTTTTATACTGTATAATAGCTTTCTGTTCCAGCTTCATGTGAATGTTTAGAATTTATTCACATTTCACGTTTTTTTTGTTTTTTTCTCAAATATCGAGATTTCCCTCATAGATTAGTCCGTACTGTAGGACAGTTCGCTATTTACCAAGATAATAGCAACATGGTCCGTGTTTGTGTTTTTCCAAGTTGTAAAAATAGATTGTAGCCAACCATTTTACAGTACGAAGTGAATTCGCCCTTTTTCCATGGCGCATGGTAGGGGCGTTATCGCTGTTGCAGGCGGTTGCAGGTCCGCGCCAAAGGCTTGAAAGGACCCCAGAATAACAACAGCAAAGGAAGTACAAGCTGCATCCAGCTTACGGAGGGATCGGACTAGCATTTGCTAACAACACATTGGTAAAATGAAGGCGTTTTGTGGTAGATAATGCCTTATTTAGTGGGCGAGCAACGATTGGCCGATCGCTCCCATTATATGGATTTATGCTGATAGCGTGTGGACATAAATATTTCCCGATGGAGTTCGAGTTGCGCCCACTACTGTCTGGGTGAGTAAATGATCATATAGCATGCTACAACATACTGTAGGTACAGGTTAAAAAATACAAAAGTTCTCCTTTAAATGTCCCTGCTTAACTAGTACAGACTAAGGCCTAGTGCTGGTTTACTCTAATACAGTCAGTGGACTGCAAGAGATTTTCGGCAAAATTAAAGAAAATCAAATCAAGGATTTACATAAATTAGCGTTATTTCACCCAGTGTAAGGGAGTAGTTTTTGTTTAAGCATATATGTTTGAATCAAAAAGCTACAGAAAGTTTGTAAATGGATACTTTTGGTTGCAGAGTGAACTAATCTATCAAGTTTGCCTTTTCACAATCCAAATCACTGCACAACAAAAAGTGAGAAGCCAATCCAGACTGCGAAAAGAGGTTATGTTGGGCTGGCAGCTGCCCTCCAGCTGAGTCGTTCAGGCTGGCTTGCCTACATGGCTCTGACCAGGTGAAATGGGGGCTAATGGCCAGGGCATGATCGTTAATCTGCCTGGCCCCTGCTGTCCCTCAACTAACATTTTCTCTCAAGGCTTACACTTGTTTCTCATTTCCTCCATACCTTATAGAACATGTTAAATAGAGTCTGACCCTGAAATAGTCAGTAGATAGTCCTTTTCCATATAAAAGCTCTCTGCCTTTAATGGTCACAGGGGATAATGTTGGTGATGTTTAAGAGGACAACACATCATTATGAAACTGATTACAACCCAGAGAAGATATTTTTTAAAAAGGCACACACTGGGAGCTTTCAAGTTGTTGGGTAAAGAACTAATAGTAAATTCCCTCTGAGACAAGAAAGTAATAACCCTCCAATATCTAACCAGGATGGGTTTGTCGTAAAATATTAAAACATGTGCTAGTTAGTGGGTTCCAGTAAGAAATTTGATATTAATTGCAGGAATCTTTGGTGAGGGGGTTGAGTCTCTTTCTGGAAAATAAAAACCTACTTTCTCAAACCAACGACAGGTAATTTGGAAAAGTCCAGATTATTTTCTATTCTCATCTCTTTACATTAATCAGGAGCTAATTGGTGGGATTCGAGTAATGAGAATAATTAATCGTTGCTCAGTTAGTCAACTACTAAACTGATCACCGAGCCAGTTGCTCCTTACAGTGGGAACCAAACTCAGATTTTTGATGTTGAAAGACATGAGAGATGTGGCATACAGTATTCTCTGTTGTGTTTCTGTAAAAGTGTAGGAGGTCCAGATTATCAAGAGGGGCTTCAAACATTATAAAGTTCCTCTTGGAACAGCAAATTTGCTCCGCACAAAACAGCAGCCAGAACATCAAGTTAAAAGCTAAAGATGGTTAAAGACTTGACCAGCCTCTCTGATTCACAGAGCTTCCCACGTCTTTCATTTGTAGCCATGTTAATTCAAATTAAGGCTTTGTAAGATGGGTGACCCATTGGTCTTCTTTCAGGAAAGGGTAATTAATTAATTGAATAAGGCATTAACCTTAACTGACTGAGAGCATATATGGATTAACAGCAGAGGTCCTATCCAAAATGTTTCCATGGGCGCTACACTGACAGGCCACATCTTATAAATTTAAAATGAAATACCTCTGCTTCTACATATTAATTTGAACGGATGACACTGCTTTGATCTTTGACTGCTTCAGCAGCACTTATTATTTTCCACATTTGCTCCACTACCTCAGTTCTCTCAACTTAGTTTGTAGCTTTTTTCAACCGGAATTTAATCAGTTATCATCATGCATAAATTATATAACTAAGATGAGATGTTAAAGTTTCTGAAGTTAAAATGCTGCTATACAAGTAAACCACAAAAACAACTTGTTCAGGTGAACTAAACACCATGCTAACAAGAGCATGTAGCAACAACATACCAGTTATTTTCCTCATCTTTCCATCTGGTCTTTTTGCTGCTAATGCAGCATTTCTGAGGGTTTAGTAACCACGCTGCTCTATTTTGTCTGCACTATCAGGAAAATACGCTGACAGAAATAACTGTTACACTGCCTCCAGACCTCGGTTGGATGCTGTCGGGAGACAGAGGAGAGATGATTCCAAACTGAAGCAGCAGCTACTTAGCTACTTAGTGTTGGCTTCCTTCTCTCTACCTAGCAGTGGTGAAGCAGACAGGACTGTGCTAGAAGAGCTCTAAACTAGAGGAGCGGTGCTGTTACCTTGTAGCAAAAAGCCAATGGAAGGAGATCTTTAATATCTGATTTGTACCTTCAGTTATATAATTGTCGTTTTGGTTAAATTGTTGGGCAAAAAAAAGTTTTCTTTAAATGTTTTTGGTCAGCTTAATGAAAAAAAAAATACAAAACAGTTCAACTAAAGACCCAGAGCAACCACAAAGCCTTTGGCTTAAATACAAGAAACATTGCCAGAAAAATGAGTTGCACTCATCATACGACAGTCCATCTCGAGCATAAGTATTTAATTACAGGGGCTGTTGCCGATCATTTGACTGCTCATTAAGATAAATAAATTCATCACTGAAAATGTCTGCAGCAAGCAGCACAAACTGCTGCCACTGTCATTCAAAGGCACAAAAGACCTTTGTGCAACAATAAGAAACTGCTGAGAGGGCAAAATCATCATTGTCCACATCATTAGCTGCCTCCATCCAGTTTTGGAAACTGAAAATTAATTTCAGGCTCACTTTCCAAAGGCTGTATAGTTCAGCATGTGCCAGTACATTCCATTACAAATGATGAGAATAAACTAGAGTAGTGGCAGCTAACCTACATCCAAAGTCAAAAAGATCAAAACTGAAAGAGGTGTTGTCTCCCTTGTCCCACTGATAATTGCCATCTTACAAATGCATAAATAGTACTTTTACTTCCTGCCAGATGGCAGACCAGATTTCAGTGAACCCGGCTTCTCACTCAAATGCTTCCTTGGAAGTACCTTGGACTTTTGTCTTTTTTTGTATTTTGTCTCTTCAGTACCTCGAAGATTTTAAATAAAAATCAAAATTATTCATGACATAAAACAAATATCACAAATCATCTCTGAGAGTTAACCCTGTTATATACTGCAGGACGCGTTGGTCATCAACTGAGCAGAAATTTCTTCCTCAGAGGAGTATGGTGTGGTTGGTCAGACATGAGATAGTTGTAGTTAACACGGAAGGCAAGGATCGGAAAGTAGCAAGAAGTAGCTTAAGTTGAGATGTGTAAACATCTTTTCATGAATGAACTCATGTTACACTTTCTTCTACTGGCCTTCATTCTCCCATACCCGGAGTGCATTGTTTCTGCATTTCTTAAAGATATATTTCCTAATGTACACCTTTTACAACAGGCCTCAAGAGACTTACATTTAGTGCTTTTAAGTCCATTACTAACAAGAGCACTACAATGTGTGCTACCTCATTTGGTGAGGAAATTATTGCAATCGAGCTCTTTAATCCTCCCTGTAAGTTAATAGACCTTGACCCTATGAAACCCAAGAGAGGGATTGATGTGTGTATTTGTCTGAATCTTAGATCTTGTGCTGCTTTCTCTGACTTCCTCTCTTTATTCCACTTGACTGCTACAATATTGCCAAATGAACTTGACCTTCTCTCTCTCTCTCTCTCTCTTTATATATATATATATATATTTTTTTTTTTTTACCTTAGCAGCAAGATGTATAGTTATTTTGTCTCAAGCTATGTTGTCTGGTCTGTTGCTCTTTAGCCGGTCAATGTTTTTTTCTATGAACAGTCAACTCAAATGATTGTTTTAAAGCAGATGGTATGGTTTAAGTATCATAGAGCATTATGTGCTCTGGCCCTGATGCAGCTGCTGCTGTGGGCTGAATAGTTAATGCTGCTTAGCATTTTCATGTTGCTTATATGCTTAAACTGCTAACCAACACTGTCCTCCATATTTATGAGATGCATGGTAAAGTGCATTTAATCATGATGCAGATGTTTCTGCAGCAGCCATATACATCACAATGCAGTATGCTGAAGTAGTAGTGATCATTGCAATATGATTTTATTTTATTAGCACACTTAAAATAGACTAAGTATCTGTAATCCTGCATAAGCCAGGGAAAGTCAGGATCTTATAGAGTGGAAGTGAAATCAATAAATTTCAAATCAGTCTCTTATCTCTTCTGTCCAGATTCTAGTATAATTATTATGTTTATTTGTATTTCTAAACACAGCTATTTTGGCTAATTGGTTAAGCTCGGATAGCTAAATTAAACTCAAGAAATTCTTAATGTGTCGGGCAGAGTATAAAAACATGATGCACAGGAAAGACTGGTAGTTGTCCTGATTTAGTTTAGCTGTATTTGCTGGAGAACTCAGAGGAAGACATGACACAGACATGCTGTGAAGAAAAGCCTACAGGCAGCAACAACAGATGCTAATGTTACTTCATCAGCTGATATTGAGACACTGAGCACCTCCTGATGGAGCAGTGGCAGCTGTTCTGGAACTTCTCAGTGTGAGCTACAGTATAGCATAATGTGGATGGTACTTTAAAAAGAACATTTAGTGAGGCTGAAAAATGAGGACGACCGTGACGACTGTGCGTCTGTCATGTGCTGACTGTGTTAACCTAACCCCCACACAGCCACAGGATTTTGGAAAATTGCCTTTGCAAAGTTTATTTTTCAAGGGGTATTGTAGTAATAATTCAAAGTAAATCACCTTTTTGAATCAAACCTGAAAGTATAGTAGACAAAAGTTCAGCATTCGATTATAGATATTAGCATTTTGTTGTAGGATATGTTAAAGTGTTGACTTTAAAAATAACTCCAAATGCAGCGACATAAAAATAGGAGAAATAGATGTTAATACTTGAGAAAATGTTCCAATACCCAAGATTCAATTTACTCAAAGTGAATCAGTGGAGCAGCAAAATAAATCAAATCTAGCATTTAAATTATATTAAGATGAAGCAATTAAATCAAATCAAGTCTTGGACTTAACAAGTTGGAAAAGTTTTAAAAAATGTTTAATCTAAAGCATTTGAGGACATACATTGATTTTTTTTTCTTTCTCTTGTGCAAATCCATGAAAGGATTGTATTTTATAAGGAAGGTGTGACTCCTTACACAGTTTGACATTTAAAAAAAAAGCACAGATTAGAAAACTTAACGCTTGTGTGAAAGAGGATGAGATGCTCATTCAGCAGATCACTAGAAGTCACCATATAATGCAGCCCGTTCCTTTATAGATAAAAGGGGAACTTTCAGAGATTAAAAGCAGTTTATCACAAAGTGCTATCCCGGCTGTGTAAACAAATGTATTATTATATTTTCTGGTATTTGTTGATCTGTTTTGTCATATTCCTGGTTGACAGAGGACTGGTGAGATTGGCATCTCAGAATACATTTGTTGCTCAGTTCTTGTTCACATGGTGTCTGTACATAGAGCATATTTTGAACTGAAGAGTTTTCTGTGCTTTAAGTGGAAAGGAAGGAACTTAAGCGTTTTAGATACAGACTAAATGATTTATATGCACAGATGTAAAGGTGCAGATAACAACCATAGTATTTGAAGAAGGTTGTTCACAATAATCCGTCACCCGTGTGGTTTTATCACCTCTTTCAAACTTCTTGATGTCGTGTTTTCTTGCATACTACCTTGTGACTCCCTAAATAGTTATATAACACTATGCACTGTAGTGGGAGAAAAAATATTTATCTGCTCCAATCTTTCTTTGAGGGACACATTTAAATGATTTCTTCACATTTTTTGATAGGCTGGTCCTCTCCAAAATAACACATCCTTTCATGGATACAGATTTTGTATAATAGTCATTACTGCAGGCACTTATTGGCATCTGCTTTTTTATATATACACGCTTTAAAGTTGAGGAAGAAGGTAAGTATAAAATATGTTGCAGCTTTGCATTGTAGTTTTAAATTAAATGCTGCACAAAAAAGTTTGTTTTTGTGACTATTTTCTGAGTCACAGCTGTAGAGTTGCTGTTGGCTGTACTTGATGGACATGTCATCCACTGTGTGTTTTGGGAACTGTTTTCCGCACTGTTACATAAATGTTATTACAATAGCTCTCTAAACCTTTTTATGCTCTTCTGATAATTTTATACATCATCCAACTTCATAAGGGGTACTAAGCTCCTCTTACAGAAGATATCCTTTGTTAAACCATCTAGCATTTTTAACAGATAGCTTTAATTACGGCTCTTCCTCATTTATGAGTCCTTTCCTCGACAAAGTACCAGCTTGACTTTATCAGGGTAAGTTTCCGTATACTTGGAAGAGGTTGCTATGAGCTAATGATTGTTACTTTATCCAAAACAAGGTCTTTCATCGCTTGTCTGGGCTTTATTAAACTCCACCCACTTGGCATAGAAGAGCATATTTAACAATGAGATAAGTTAATAATTGAAAGCAAGTATTTAAATAGAGTTTAAATTTTACATTTCTGGCATGGACTTTTGAAACTGTGGCACTTTCAAACAACTGTAAGCATGATGATGCTGCTCTCTGTAGAAGCACTGGTAATACCTGAACAGATGGAATATGCATACTCTGAGTTTGTTATATGGTGTTTTGCACAAAGAAAAAGCGAACAGACTTCATGTCCTGTGGGAGCACAGCGTCATTATCACATCGCAGTAATTAGCTTTTTTATTTGCTGCGTGCTTCGCCCGTTCCTTTATTCTGTTTTTTTTTTTTAATGTTTTTTTTTCCCCCCCTTCACTGCTCACTGGGCTACTTCCAAAAACCCTCTCCACTTCTTCACATCTCATTTGTCTCTCCTCCTTTTCATCCTGCCTCATTTATCTTCCACTCTCTCTGAGTCATAAAGACCATATCCCATCTTTATCAGTGAGCCGCAGCAGGGCTATGTCACTCTCCTTCCACCCCTGACTCTCATCATCACTCAATTTATTTTCTTCCTCACAATTCCACAGGTCTCATATTTTCTTCTCATGCATTTATGCCTTGATTGGAATATTTTATTTGTGCACCATCGGGTTGGTTTATATTCATGCAAATACTTTCTCCTCCCTTTTTAAATATATTTTCCCCTTTGATTCTTGGATCATCATGGATATATATATATATATATATATAGATATATAGATATATAGATGGATGGATGGAAATAAAGATCAGTAAAAATTGTAAGATCATTTATTCTGAGTTTTCCGCAGAATCCAGACATATAGACAGGTTCAGTCTATTACAGCAATTAAAGTGGAACTCTTACTCTTGAAAAATCTTCTTAATAATAGATGACAGAAGAGTGTTTTGCAAGGAAAACAAACATCAGTTTACCATCTGAATTTTTCCTTTAAGCTTTTAATGCTTTTTGACTGCTTCCCTGACTAAATACTACATTGATTTAGACTTTTAGAATTTTCTGCTTTTGATGTCAAGTTAGGTTTCAAGTCACTGATTGTACCTCTACATAAGGATTAGAGCTCTTTGGACAGTATAAAACTGTGGAAACTGTTTTACATCCATATTAGTCTCATTGTGTCTCCTCAGATTAAGTCATTTAAACCTTCATTATTTTTCCTGATGCATTGGATTATGGGGATCTCCTATTAATTCCTTACATAACTTTTCTTCCCTTCAGCAGGAATTTGGGTATAATCAGTCAGGGTAGGTGAAAGCAACTTTTCAGGGGTCAAAGGTTTGTAAGCATTTAAAATAAATCTGAGCTTTTATCAATGAAGTCAGAATGAAACCAGTAAAGCAGTCTTGAATGTTGTGTAGGATCACTGAATCCCAGCTTGGAAATTGCCAACAGAAGCGAGTCAGAGTGCTGGTGAGCAAACTGCAGGACTGTATCATGAGTTATCCTTGAGGGAGCAAAGTTTGTGCATGTCATGAATTAATTATTTGAATGGAGTGCTGTCTTACTTTAAATTTTCTTTCAGGTATGTGTTAAGTGCTTGTCTGGGTTTGTCAGCATTATCCATAAATTACCTGGATGAATTTCATGTGACATGGCAGAGCAATGGAGGATCAGCAAAGCTAAGCTAAGTTGGACTAGTCCTCCAACTTCGGCCCATTTTTTTCCTCCTATATAAAAATATTTTTACTTTTTAAGGATTTTTACCAGTCTAATCAAACTGAACTTGAATACATTATTTAAAAGAATGCCGTTAATTAATTAGAAATAAATGTTTAGAGCCACAGTTTATTATGCATTAAAGGATATTTCTAACCATGATAGTTTACTGTGATAAACAAATTTAATCTCTGAATGGTTTCAGCAAAATGAAAAATCCTCCCCCATAACTTTTAACAATATAAAATAAAGCAGTCATGATTTGAGATAACAAAACAAATTGACAAAGTTTTATGATTTTGAGCTGGTCTCCATGGCAGCCTTCAGTATCCATCAGAAATGGATAATAATCAGTAGTTAGACTGACAACATGTCATTTTTTACGGAAGAGAAAACCGAGAGAAGCACAGTTGGCTGGTTTTAGAAAATAAAAGTAAGCAGCATGCATTTTATTCTGTATACTGTTTTTATTGTTGTTTTTATGCTTCTTAAATGCTTTCTTTTTTGTTGCCTTATTTCTGTTTTAACTCCGTTCAGCGCTTAGTATCGGCTGCTGCTGTGTTTAAAGTGCTATATAAATAAAGTTGATTTGACTTGACTTTGTCAACATGTATGGGAACTTAAAAAAAAGAAACATTAATGAACATCTTGTGCTTTTGAATTTTTTATACATGTGCATTTTAACCAAGACCTGTCATGTGAGCAGAACAGATGGAAATAAAATGACCCTGGCCGCTGAGATGAATAAATTTGACATGAAAAAATATTGTGAAATTTATAAGTCCTTTTTTTAAAAATGAAAAAAAAAAAACATTTAAAACTGGATTTTCCTATTTTTAGAATTTTTTGTTTTTGTTTTATATCATTCGCTTGCAGGAGGACATCATACGTGGTTCATCTTTGTTTCTCTTCAGACCGAAGCTGTATTTTAACCATGGTTCTTTTGGCTGTTCTAACATAATTTAGTTTTCAAACATCCTTTTTGTGCACAGTGCAACATATGTACAGTAAAAAAAAAAGTACAGTCAACATTTGCTGCATCATTTTACAACTATTTGCTAACACCACATTAAACACTTTTGCCTTCAGATTCACAGTTGCTGTCATGCAGGCTATGGTGTAACCAGTAGTTACTCCGGTTACTGTCTGCCCATTTTATTCTAACACCAACCAACAATTTTTGCTGTTTACTGGATGTTTTTGCTTTTTTGTGCCAATCTTTGTAAAAGGTTGTGTGTAAAACAAGCCAGTTTATCAGCAGTTTCAGAAAGTAGCCCATCTGAAACCAAAGTCACTTTCTTCCTCATTCTGATGCTCAGTTTAAACTTAAGAAAGTCATTGTGACCATGTCTACATGCCTACATGCATTGAGTTTCTGCCAAACGGTCGGCTGAGCAAGCCATTGAACAGACGTAGCAAATAAAGTGGGTCTGAAGTCTCAGTCCACAATGTATTATTGTAGATGTTATTAAAGTGTGTGAGGAGAGTTTCTTGTTTTCAGCAACCTGATCCCCTCAGTCAAATTTGACCACTTGAGCTGTTTTCTCATCTAGTTAGAGATTTCTGAGGTGTCTGAGTGGCTGCTAAGGCTGTGGATGATGCATCATAATTTAACTGATGAAATTATTTTAGCCGACTAAAGCCAGTCTTTCTCCTTTCACAATATGGTTTGCAGTTCAGCACATCATACATCCCCGCAGTTCATTACATCATACTAGGTTGTGTGTGTGTGTGTATGTGCACGCTCATGTGCTGTATTTGTATTTGCATTTAGACATGAAGCTCCATGGGGTATGAGATAAAAGCCAGGAAAGTACTGGTTGTTGCATCATTACCCCCACTTAGCTTTTTTTTCTGCTAAAGTACTAACATTTCTTTCCACTTGGAAGAATATCCACTCGTACAGGAAAAGCATCCATGAAGAGAATGAAATAAAAGAGATCAGCTAAGCAGATATAGTCTTTACAGGCACACATCTGTCTTGTAATATGAGAATCTGTAACTGTTAGTTGCCTCAACATTTTCTAGCAGTAGCAACACGTTACTGGTTTTCACACCCCTGTCATTCAGAGTGAAATAGACATGTTTGCTGGATTTAGCAATTATTTAAATGTGTCTTGCAGGCAAATTTTTAAAGTCATTAATGTGTTTACACTAATAAGAGGAGACTTTTTCCTTTGGGAAATGGCACTAGTGGTCTAGGAATTATTTTCTCAAAGATGAGAACTTCTGTAGAAACTGTGCTTTTAATTCTCTCGCTACATTTAGCTGGTTTTCTCCTCTCCATCCCGAGCAGTGAGACTCAGCTATTAATTCCTATTCTGTCTGCGTTGCACGTTGTCGTCACTCACTGTCTTTACAATGCTGTCTGTGGTCTTATGACAATGGCTCCCTTCTCCTTTTACCAGTCTCTCCTTATTAACTTAAAATAGTCTTACTTTTCATGTCTCCCTAGAAATCAAATCCTCACCTTTCATTGCTTAATGCTCCCTTTGAACTTCTGACACTTCTGAATCTGTGCCTCAGATTTTCCTCCAGAGATGACAGTGGGTCAGGCTGATGCAATGTTTCCCCTACCATTATATTAGGAGGCAGCGGGGGCTCTTCTCCATATCACATACATCAATATCCCCAACACCCCGCAATCAGGCGCCGTAGCCTGCAACCCATGTACCAAAAACTTCGGGGAAGCACATTTTTGTGGTATCACTGCCAATCATTTTGTTTTAATTCTGCTCTTTAGCAGAGTTCCTGTCCTAATGGCATTACTTCTCATCTCAGAAGATAGTTGCTGTTAAGTTAGCATTTGTTTGTGTGTGTTTTTCCTGCTCACTCTGTTGGTCTTTTCAGTGTGACTGTCTTCTTGTTTATTGCTCGTTTTTAAATTTCCCTTCTCAGTTTACATTACTTAAGTAAATTGATTCACATTTTCATGCACACAGTGTATATATTTTCTTTTACGCTCCGTTTCACTGGCATTTTGTAGAAGGGCGTTCATTACACGGTATGTAAAATGTGGTTATTTTTTAGATGGGGAAAACTTCCTATAAAGCAGAAATAATATGGCATGTCCCATGCTTTTTCTGCCATGTTTATACAGAAATATACAAAATGATTTCAAAATCAGAACCAGTATAGATATTTAAAAGTGCAATTTGTAAAGATTGACTTAAAACCTTCTCCGGTTTGTCATACCACTTTTACCACAGGATGAGGGTGTGAGTTCCTCTTTTTTATCTTTTGTTTTTTTTTTTTT
>JAVQJG010127439.1:0-10150 GCA_036024015.1 Craterocephalus amniculus | reverse complement strand
ACATTATTATTATAATACATTAATAATATTTTTTAATTATCATTATTATTATTATTTATTATTATTATTATACATTACTATAATTATTATTCATTACTATTATTTGTTGTTTTTATTATTATAAAGCCCAGGTTGTCCTGAAAACATAGATGTAAAATACGTGATTGTGCATCATA
Source organism: Craterocephalus amniculus (assembly GCA_036024015.1). Taxonomy (NCBI): domain Eukaryota; kingdom Metazoa; phylum Chordata; class Actinopteri; order Atheriniformes; family Atherinidae; genus Craterocephalus; species Craterocephalus amniculus. The sequence continues at coordinate 9,974 of JAVQJG010127439.1, read as the reverse complement.
AGATGATGTTTCATCAGCAATAAAACACAAGAAGTACCGGCGATAAAAACCCAAACGCCCCCAGACTCTGAAGGGTTAAAACAGTGACCTCGGGGGAGATGAGGCTCCGCCCACTTCCACACGGTTTACACACCTGCTGCCTTTGAAGCTCATGCCGCAGTGGGGGCAGGTGTAGCGTGCGTCCTGGTGGGCGGGCTCCAGCGCCCTCTTGGCGGGCGGCGGCGCCCCGGCCCTGCCCGTGTGCGTCTGCTGGTGGCGGTACAGGCTGGAGGCGTGGCTGTAGCACTTCCCGCAGTAGCTGCAGCGGAACTGGCGCTCGTCGGGCTCGTAGTCGGCCTGGTCCGAGTCGGCCTCGCCGTCCAGGTGGCTGCTCCCCGCCTCCACCAGCACCTCGTGCTCCTCCTCGCCGTCCTCCTCGTCTTCGTCAGAGTCCGTCTTTATCTCCACGCTCTGCTCCGTCACCTCGCAGGGGTACACCTCCTCGTACGGGGCGAAGAACGCCTCGTCCGTCTCGATCTTCAGCTGGTCGGCCGTCAGGTCCGACGGGTCGTCCGAATCCTTCTTCACGCAGGAGATGGTGAACTTGGAGCCGACCTCGGCCCACTTCACCACGTACTCGATGGGCTGCGTGTCCAGCTCCACCGTGATGAAGTCCGCGCCCAGCGCGTCCGACTCCGAGACCGCCAGCTCCGTCTCCGAGTCCTCCATCCCCAACCGCCGCGGTCAGCAGAAGCCAGCAGAAGCCAGGGGGGGCAGGGGGGGCAGGCGAGGAAGCGCAGAGCAGCTGCAGACCTGCAGAAAGGCACGGATCCGTCACATGACCCTCAGCGTCAGCGCGGGACTTCAGTGATAATTACCACCTTTACATTAGAGTTTATTCCTCTTTAACTGGGAATTAAACTTAAAGGATAAGTTCGTTTTTTTTTCAACCTTGATTTATTTTCCAGCATTAAATAGGATCATTTGCTCAGCCAAACAGTTTCAGTGTATTTTTAACTCCTTCAGGAGATATTTAGATCCACTCCGATCAGCGTACGTCCAATATAATGGGAGTGAATGGGACCATCCAGCCAATCAGAGCCCTTCCCTTCCACCATCCAGCCAATCAGAGCCCTTTCTAGCCCCTGGATTTAAAGCAGAATTAAGAAAACGTGTTTTCCATGTAAACCTTCATTCAGATTAATATTTATATGTAAACTTGAAGGAGAAGATTTTAATTTTGAATTAATTTATTAGGAGTTATTCAAACCAAATTAAGAAACACCATGTAACCGTAGCCGCAGGGATGTCAAATTCATTTTAGTTCAGGGGCCACAAACGGCCCGATCTGATATGAAGTGAGTCAAACAACATCATAATAAATCTAAAATTAACAAAAAGTCAATTTTCCCCGTTAAAAGTGCAAAGACGTACTTGTATATTATCAAGATACTTTTACTTAATGGCCTAAACCTTTAGAAAAACATTATGACCAACCTGAAATTTCTGGAGGAAAGGAAGTGTGGTTTCAATATTTTGCCTCATTTACAGATTTACAATGTTATTCATTTAGATATTTTTGTATTATATATTTATTACATACATAAAAAAATTTAATGTGTTATTTTTTAAACATATATTTATTCATCAATATGTTGAATAAATTTAATTTTCGAATTATTGAATTTGAAAAAGGTTTAATTTATAGAATGTACTAATATATATACTTCATTCTTTTTCAAACTGTATTTTATATTTATTCATTGACATATTTCTTACATATTTACTAAATTCCATGCATATTACAACTTCCAGATCTAAAACAATCACAAAACATTACATCACAGTTATCTGGAACTTAAAAATCCAGTTTTTCACATGTAAATGATAAAAGTAAGATCTTATTTTTATGGAGGTCCAAATTCATCCTGCGGGCCAGTTTGGGCCCTTTGGTGTGCCGTTTTTGGCCCCCGGGCCTTATGTTTGACACCCCTGTCTCAATCGATTAGCAGGAGAAATAACAATTGGTTAATCATTAACATTTCTATATTAAAATTCTATATCTATAGCCTACATTTAAAGGAAAGTATGAAAAACACCAGCGTCTTTCCTTATTTTGATTTTTATTACAACATGATCGACTCTTATGGGAGTTAAATGAGACCCACTCACTGGTTACACTGGAAAACATGCGCTTACATACAACTTCAGCACCAGTCTGAAGATGTATTTAATGAATCGATTAAAAAATAATGTAATCGAGTAAAATATTAATCAATTATTCGATCGTTGATTAATAATGCCCCTCCTTTCACTTTGGCTGCTGCTTCAAAACCAATCGATCAATCAAGCCGATCAGGTTCTGCCGACCGATCCATCTCTGACTAATGAATCACCAATAATCATTTCCAGATTATCGATCAGTTCGTTGGTTCCAGTCTGTAGTCCAGACCCGATCGGGTTGGACCCCAAACACACAGTTCTGGATAATGATGACTTTGTAGTGGGGGGAAAAAAAATGCACTGATAACAGATCAATAATCATGATTATTTAGCGATCAATCAATCAGACCCTGTGTAGGTAGGTACCAGGGAGCCCCTTAGGGGTATAATGGGGCCTCGCCACGGCGGCTCTGGTTACTGTGTAACCCAGTTATTACTCCACTAACAGCGTCTGGGGGGGTAAAAGCATGACGACACACGCCCATATACGGGCAGAACGCTGTGACGTCACTGCAGCGGTATAATAGGGTGACCTCTGACCTCTTATCAGCCCCGCTTCGCTTTACTGGGTCACGTGACATCCGTCAGTTTCACTTAAAAGCATAAAACCCGCCAGCTGCTCCGCTTTATTGTGACTACAGCTCCGTGCAGAAGTCCGTTCACAAAAGTGTGGATTTAACGCCTGGCAGCCAGCCCGGTCCAGGGCAGGCGCGGCAGACGGACTCCTCCCACATAAACCAGCCAGGACATCTATTATTCATCAGATATGACGAAATGCGCTCATTTCCCTGTAAATATCACCATTATTATCAAGTTTTCCTCAATATCTGGGCGGTTATTTACCGCTAAAAGCAGCCTGAGGAATGGCGGCTGCCAGCTGGCCATCCATTATTAAAGCTGATATTTACCGACATTAAGCTCCCAAAACAACGATATTTGAAAGCCGAAGGGATCACAAGATGGATATATTTGAGAAAATGTCTAAAAATGCTGGAAAATGTCTTTATATTTGTCGTAAAACGTGTAGGTGTAAAACGGTGTTTTTCTCGGTAGGGTTCAGGAGCTCGGCCGGGCTGGCTGTCAGTGATGAGGAAGCAGGGGGAGTTCTCTTCCCTGAAGGGTAACTGTCACCAGAAAAGCGCGGCCACTGCACCGGAGAGGCGCTAACCGGAGCGGGCCGCCGGAGCGCGCGGGATTCGGTTACTCACCGAGATTCTACGGCGGCACAGCGGCGTTTTACCGTCAAATCCACCGGTGGACGCGGTCACAATAAACAGGAAGCAACGGACGTGGATACAAAGCATTGTGGGAAAAAAGGATTAAATGGTCGCAAGTTCCGGAAGTATGGAGGATTGTCTTTCAAAATAAAAGCATAAGCTAAAAGCAAAAATGAACATATAATTATCATTATTTAATTATATAATAATAATAATTTAAATAATTAAAAGGAACATAATATGAACAAATAATGCATAGATAACCCAAATATATGCAATAAATAATCAATTACATAATCTTAACAATTAACCATGAAATTTGTATGAGAGCTACAAAAAAGTTTTTTGTTTTTTTTAAAGATTCATTAAAAATGAAATAAGATGACCAGATTAGGGCTGGGCAATATATCGACATTTTTAAAGATATAAAGACTTTGTCATCTGAGAAAGAATGAGGGAAGCTTCAGCTCGAGCTTGCTTTGAGTCAAAAGTACCTATTTTCACCTTTTTGCACAAATGTCTTTTTTATGGTATTCATAAGTATTTCATATGATTTAAATACATATTTACTTTAATATCAGTCAAATCTTTTAATGCACAGGTGCTTCTGATCCTTAATAAAAGTGCATTTAGCACTCAAAGCTGTACATTTGATTATTCTGTTTGGTTGCTTGACCGAAAAACATAATATCGAAATATAAATCATGATTATGGAAAAAGTTATTGCAAAATGAAATTTGGTTTATATTGCCCAGCTCCACACAAGATAAAAGATCTAACCTAAAAAAATGTATTTCCTCAATTGTATCAGTCAACACATTAAATATATATATTTACATTGACTTTCATAAAATGCTAAACAAATCATGAAGTAATGTAAAAATGGCTAATTGTATACAATACTCAGTGATTACAATACTCATAAATTAATTATGAAAACATATTAATAAAATGTATTTTCTGTTTCTGAGAGAATTTTATTTTCCTAAATGCTTCAGCTTCCAGTCGAAATTTAATGAGCTTCACGGATTTCTGTCCGTCCTCAAACGCACCTGAACTGGCATTAAAACCACTTTAATAACAACAATAACTCTGATCAGTGATCGATCTGTAGAGTGTTTGTTTAATCTAATAAAAATGCATTTCCTGTAAACTCAGAAACACACCTGAACGGACGTTAACCTGACTCCTCGGCCTGCACTTTGTTCCTGTCGTTACCTGCTCGGTGGCGACCAATCAGATTCTCGGGATATAACGATAAAACTGTAGTCACGTGACACACCTGTCACACCTCACGTACAATAGAATATTTGACATCTTGTCCCCGAATTTCACCCTGAGGCATCATAATCAGGATGTTTGTCTCATTTAATGTCTGACTGAGGATGAGGAAGAAGAGAAGGAAATGAAAGATAGGAAGATGAGGAGGAGGAAGATCAGACAAGGAGGGAAAAGGAGAAGAGATGAAGATGAGAGGATGAGGAAGAGAGGATGACGAGATAAGACGATGGATGGAAGGAAGATGGAAGGATGACTGATAAAGGGATGAGAAAGAAAAGAGGAGAGGATGAGGAGGAGGAGGCGGTGAAAGAGGAGACGCTGAGCGGTAAATATCCAGGCCTGCGGCGCGCGTCCTGCCGCCGCTGCAGCGTCGCCGCTCCTCTCAGCACCGAACCCTCCGCTCACATCACACCGTGTTTCGGCTCATTTCCGGCCGGGTGAAGCTGCTCAGAGCCCCGCCAAGGCTCCAGCTGGATGTCGCGTTTAATCCGGACACCAACACACACAATGTACGACGCGACGCGTCCGACCGCCCTTCCGCGCCGTCACCCACACGCCGCTTTACCCGCGCGCTACCGCCACATCGCGGGGTTCACGTTGCAGGTGAACACTTACGATTCCACCCAGTACGACCTTTCTCCTCCCGGTTCGGTCCCAGACGACGTTTTGAGTCAGTGGTCTTTGCCGCACCTCTGTCACATCCAAGCCGGAGAGCGGCGGCAGCTAACGACGCTGCAGCGGCACGGAGCGACGCGAAGCGGCAAGGCTCCAGGCTGAGTGAATGAGCCGCTGCGGCACAGAGGCGGCAAGCGGCAGACCGCTCGATCCCTCTCCGCTACGTGATTGGTTGAGCTCCTGCGCAGCCTCTGTCTGATTGGCCGGAGAACTGAAAGCTGAAACTCTGCCTCCAACTGTCGCGAGGTGTCGTGAAGCTTCAGAATGTCCCGCCAGTGAAAACCTGCTTAGTTTTTTCACGATTTAGCGATTTTTAAGCTGTTTTGATGTTAAATTCAGTTCGTATTATTCACGTTTATCAATTATGAAGTCATATGATGAGCTTCTAATAAATAATTAATAATAAAAACAGCCTTTTCCCTTGGATGGTGAAACTCCTTCATGACATGTTTTACATTTATTTATTTGAGATTATTATCTCTAGAAGCAGCCTATTACATTTAACTAATGTATTAATCAATCAGTGTCAGATATTAGTTTATCCTTACTGATAAAAGTTCTGTTAAAGTCCATGTTCTGGTTGTTTCTGGACCGTCCTTCATGGTTTCCATGTTGGAGACGGGAAAACATGTAGACAATATTAAACTGTCCAAAACTTTTTTTATCCTATACAAGACAAGAACTTTTAAATCAGAAATCAATGTACATTCTATATTGTTCACTCATAGTTCCATACACAACCTCTTGTGTGGAGGTATGGGGAAACACTTGTAAAAAAATATATATTGATCCCATACTTAAATTACAAAAGAGGGCAATAAGAATGGTAAACAACTCAAAATACTATCCAACAAATCCACTCTTCATAAAATATAATATTTTTAAATTTCCAGATTTAGTAGAGTTAAAAACTTCTCTAACAAAGGCACATAATAACCTGATTCCTCAATGCATAGAGGTGATGTTCTCATAAATAAAGGTAAGGACAAACTTTAGAAGTCTATGCATTTCTGTTAAAGGGGTTAAAATGTCGAGTTCTATATGTAAATTTAACATAATTTTATAGGTTGGGGCAACTGACAAATATAGACTTTAAAATGTGTAAGAATGCTTCTTTACCTGGACACTTTCTCCTGCAAATTTCTTTTCTTTCAGTCTTCATTTTTATTTCGGCTTGTGTTGAAATTAATGAATGAAATGAAAAATGTTTTATTAATCCCATAGGGAAATTCAATATATAATGTTATGATCTTTAGGGTTTTCATATTTTTATTTTTTATATATTTATTATTTATATATATTTTTTAATTTCTTCTCTTTTTTGCTAGTTTGATTAGTGTAACTTAATGTGAAGATAGAAGGGTAGGTATTGTGTAAACTGTGTAAGCTGGCTTGGTTGTGGTGTAGCTATGTCTGATTTGTGTACCAAAAAAATACATTTAAAGTAAAAAGTCAGGTTTTTGGTTCTTCTAACTCAGGATTGATTGTCTGAGATGATACTTCAACATCTACCAGCCAAAATAAGAGATTCAAGACTTTTTTTCAATGTGGAAACAAACATTCCTTTGTTTTCACTGCTGACAGTTTTAATTAAATTAAAAGTGAAACCCAGACTGTGTCACAGATTATATACAATAAAGTTGGTGTACATTTTAAATATGTTGTTAAATGTTTATTTCTACCTTATGAACGGGACATGAGTTAATTTGTTCCTTTTAAGATAGACCTTTGTTTGTCCCCAGCATGGAAATTCCTGACAAAAAGATCAGAAGATAAAAATCACACAAAAAATAGATGAAAACATTAACAAAATTGTCAAGATAAATAGATCTATATTTAAAGTAAAAAGGAAAAATTGGAAGAATTGTTTACTGCTACATATTTACAATATTTCCAACAATAATTTGACATGTAGTGTCAATTATTTATTATGTTAGATTCCATTATTATTATGATTTTTGTTATTTTTCCACCTGAGCTGCAGCCGCCAGCCAACCTGAAGTTTGGCAGTTCGATTCCCCTGACTAGACGTCAAAATGTCTTTGGGCAAGACACTGAACCCCACTTTGCCTCCCAATGGGGTAAAGCACTCAGTATGCATTAATATAAATGTTGTATGAAAGTGACATGCAGTGTTAAATAGGGCCAGGTGATATGGACCAAATTGCGTATCTTGATTAATTTATCCTTAATCACGATATATATATATTTAAATGTAATATTATTTGGTCAAGCAACCAACCGACGGTTCAGATTTACAGCCTTGAGAGCTAAATGTACTTTCACTAAGGATAAGAAGCACATGTGCATTAAAATATTCGACTGAAATTAAAGTAAATAATATAAAATACTTTTCAATTACCATAACAACGACACAGTTGTGCAAACAGTTAAAGATAGATACTTTTAACACAAAACAAGCTAAAAAAGTCTGACAAAGTCTTGATATATTTGGAAATCTCAATATTTTGCCCTGTGTTAAAGCACTTTGAGTGGTCACATGACTGGAAAAGTGTTGAACAGGTTCAGTCCATTTATTCATTTACAGTCTGTAAATATTTTCCCTGTTTGAAACTGAATCGTATACCGGAGCGAATCTACAGCTACGTCTCGGACAGCAGACACGTTTGGGCTGAATCGGGGCGATGTTCAGCCCAGTTACGGCTCTGGTAAGTGTCCTGTGGGCCCGGTGTCAGTTGGCTAATTCAGATTCAGAAAACTTTATTTACATTGCAGCAGAAGACAGAACATTATCCACATTTGTCCGACTAATCATAAGTCAGAGTCCAGGACTCATCGTCTGCTGCAGCTGAAGGTTCCAGCTTCTCCATTTGTAATAAAGTACAGAAATAAATAATGAAAATAGAGATCAGACCCCAAACTAGCACTAGTCTGCTGTGGGCCAGATGTGGGCCAGATGTCAGATGTTGGCCCGGCTTGAATCATGACAGCAAAACCAGAACATGGTTTGAAGTCATAAATGGGTCCTGCAGGGTTTCTGCTTCAGATCAGGCGAGTTGAGTCAGAGAAACGTGTAAAACCTGCGGGACTCTGGTCCTCCAGATCCGGATGGGCGTCCGTAGAGCTGGAAGAGTGGCAGTGAGTGTGACGGTCCAGCAGGCGGCGCTCTCTGACTTCCATCAGCTGCTTCTCCATCAGTCCGTCACTCTGCTGTGACGTCATCCACCAGCAGACCGACCAGCTGATCAAACAGAAATTCTCTGGAACCTGAAATAAATAAACAAACCAGAAGAAAAAAATCCTGAAACTTCTGCTCAGGAAACACCTGCAGCTCAACAGAACTACAAAACTATAAAACTAAAAACTACAAAACAACAAAACTGCAAAACTATAAAACTACAAAACTATAAAACTACAAAACTATAAAAGTATAAAACTACAAAACTATAAAACTACAAAACTGTAAAAATATAAAACTATAAAACTACAAAACTATAAAACTAAAAAACTACAAAACTATAAAACTAAAAACTACAAAACAACAAAACTGCAAAACTATAAAACTACAATACTATAAAAGTATAAAACTACAAAACTGCAAAAGTATAAAACTGCAAAACTACAAAACTATTAAACTATAAAACTACAAAACTACAAAACTATAAAACTACAAACTATAAAGCTACAAAATGTTAAAACTACAAAACTATGAACCTACTAAACTACAAAACCCTATAAAACTAAAAACTTATAAAACTACAAAAACCTATGAAACTACAAAACTATGAAACTTTAAACTACAAAACTATAAAAGTGTAAAACTACAAAACTAAAAACCAACAAAACTTCCATCCTTAGTGCAGGTGTGAGGAAGATGAGCAGTGAGGAAGAGGAGCGGTGAGGAAGAGAAGTGAGGAAGAGGAGCGGTGAGGGAGATGAGCAGTGAGGAAGGGGAGACACACAGCTGTTTGCTCAGCTGCAGGCTGAGGGTCAAAGGTCACGATGATCATCAGCTTGTTTTCCTGGACCTGGTCCTGGTCTCAGACCTGATCTCCAGGTAAAAGCCATCGGGTTTGTTTCCACGGTAACGGTCATGTGATGGGTGTTATCGATCGATAACGTCTCTGACCTGCAGATCAATAACCCTGATCAGGATCAGCTGACAGCACCAACATGAGGCCCTGCTGCCAAGCCCGGGAAACCCGTCTGCCATGATGTCACAGTGATGTCATGCTTATCATCGGCGCCCTGGTGGGCGTGGCCTCAGCGCGTGTGTCTCACAGATAAAGTTCCCGAGAACTTTATGAGCAACGCGGCGACGGTTCTGGTTCGTCAGCGGGACAAACCTGCAGGGAACTTCAAAGTAAAACCTGATTCCTCCCTCAGGAACTAAATCCTACTAGAGTCTGGGAACCACTTCCTGTTAGAGTCCGGGAACTAAATCCTGTTAGAGTCTGGGAACTAAATCCTGTTAGAGTCCGGGAACTAAATCCTGTTAGAGTCCGGGAACTAAATCCTGTTAGAGTCCGGGAACTAAATCCTGTTAGAGTCTGGGAACCACTTCCTGTTAGAGTCCGGGAACTAAATCCTGTTAGAGTCTGGGAACTAAATCCTGTTAGAGTCCGGGAACTAAATCCT
>JAVQJG010127412.1:0-20436 GCA_036024015.1 Craterocephalus amniculus | reverse complement strand
TCAGATTTAAAGACAGTTTTTAGTCTCAGTCTACTCTTAAAGCATCAACATTTACTAAGACTATAACTACATTGTTTCAGCATTTAGGCATCATGCTGTTTGTTACCATCATGCTCTCTCTAACCCTAAAACACTCAGAGACAAACATGTATGTGCAGCATGTACATGCTGCTGATTGCTGCCTGTTCTGTGGTGAGACATGACAGCGCAGGGTTTTTTCATGAGTCACGTGACCACTAAAGCGAAGTCTATGCACGTCGCAACTTTGTATAACCAACAGCTCTGGTCAAGATGTGTCGCAACCTCTTTTTCATACGATCTATGGTTGAAACAAAAGGACTCTGGCGGTTTGCATCTGATCTGCCTTCATCACAGCGGCGGCATCGCTTTGATTTGCGATAACATGAGAACAAGAGACTGATGTATAACAGTGCAAAATACCACATTAACCCAACGATCGGGACCGCTGTAGCTGTTTTTGGTGAGTGCAGCCGAGGAGCAGCATGTGATGTGGCAGGAGACAGACACACACAGCCTGGTCGCTTCTTTGGTTAAACTGTACCAGCATCTGCTACAGAGAAGAGAGGAAGTGAAGCTAAAGTATCAGTGATATCACATTAGAATCAAATGTTAGTATCAATATTTGGGTCGATCCGCCCTCCACTAGTTTGCAAATGAACTTAAAAAATGTTGCAACTTGACAGAAAGCCTCATGTTGATGTGTGGCTTTCATTAATGTCAGAAGATAAGATTTAATGACTCTTGGAAACAACTTCTGCTTATAAAATGAATAGGTTCAGTGGCTCTAAGCAGCAATGTTATGTCCCACACCAACTCTTTTATACTGCATTGTCCTTATTTGTAAAGATACTTTTGATGGACTTTCTTGAACTTTGCGGACTACACCAACCAGAAACAGTAGGGTGGAAGATAATAATATTAATATTAACTTTCTATTTTTTTTTTATTATCAACTGAACAATCCATGTTTTGTTTCTGTAAAATTTCCTCCCACTGGCAAAGGCTTTTTCCTCTATTGGAGCACAAACCTCTTCTCTCCACACTCTCATCTTATCATTTCTCTCGAGGTCATCACCCAACTTACTGAAGAGGATAGGATTCAGTAAAAACATCAGACCCACTTATTCAATAAAAGCATCAACTTTGCAATTGAATGAATTTACAATAATTGTTGCAAAACATCCATTGGTGATGAAAAAAGACTGCTGGTAATTCAAAGAAAACATAAAAGGCTGGTGAAAGAAGCTTGGAACAGAAATAGGCAATTAGATTAAGGACTGGAGTTCCGCCAGGAGTCCATCATGACACATCAAACAGCTTCTTAAGGTTCTTAATACTGGTTTTCCATCATCCCTCTGCAGATGTTTACATCAGCTCTTGAAGCTCACAAAGAGAAGGAAGAGTGCTGTTTGCTGGAATCCCAGCGATTGCACGACTACAGTATATCTGTGCAGCACCTGGGTATGTGAGGATCCACCAACATGTTAGGAAAAAGGAAACAAGTGATTTTAAGATGTACATACCGATTTCAGGCTTCTTGAGCTAACATGAGCTGTGTTCATAATCGCCTATCACGGATGTAGTGCACTATATCTGGTGTTCGCCATTTTTGGTGTTGTTTGAATTCTCCGTGGTCAATTTCATCCATTAAATCGAACACTATGAAATACCCACAATGCACTGCGGAATTGATTGAACAAGTGATGTACACTACGTCCTACTCCCGTATACTGAAAAAGAAGCAAACAGGCAGTCCACAAGCTAAATGAGCGGCTACTTAGTTCGTGCATGAAATCCGCGAGCTATTACAGCTGATAAAGTAGATACAAAACAGTAACGGATAAAGCGAAACGTTCACAGCGTTGACATTTTAATAATTTATTGATCATGAAACACAACCACCAATGCAGGATCCCATCATGCAATGGTCCCGACCGGTCCAGTTTGTTCACATGGTGCTTGGCGTGCCTTTTACGTGACAGGGGTATCTAGCACATCTGCTGACGTCGACATGGTCAGAAAATTCCGGTGTTGTGTCCGAAATCTCCTTTTATCATCCCTGATGTAGTGCACCATGTCTTATACATTATGTAGGGGATAGGGAGCAAGTGAGTGGGTGAGTGGACGATTTTTAACTCAACTATGGTCAAATGTGTTCACCATTGCTACATATCAGTTTGGTAAAATACAGAAGACATAATTATCTTTTTTTTAATTAATAACCCCTCCATCATATTTATAATTTTATGACTTCTCAGACTTTCTCATTCTTTGTTTAATGAAGATAATTATGCATTCCTTTTTACTCAGAAATTGTACATATTTCCCTTATGGTGCATTTGCACAGTGCTCCATGATTACTGCATGAGCCTCCTGGATGGCAGCAAAGTAGGCGTACACCTTGTTCTTCTGTGATGCAATGCAGAGACATGCTTCACGCACAGACTGGAGCACACTGCTGCACAAATGTCAAACTGGGTGCTAAAATAATTTTACTGCAGCCGCACTGTGTGTGCTTAAGGGGCTTCAGCGTATGATCCAGGGAGCACTGCACTGTTCATGTGTTATCTGACAAAAGGCCAGTTCTCCACGGATCTGGGTGCAGGTTGTGTGTTCCATCCTCGCACTTTGAGTTGATCAAATAAATTTTAACTTCAGGCCATGTCTCTGTGATGACACACATTGCAAGCAGTGTACCATGCGTGGTCTGATCTAACTCTTTGTTTTGCTGTTGTGTGGTTGGAACAGAAGCTGTCCTGCATTAACCAATATATAAACAACTTCTCTTCTTTGTTGTGTGTTCCTTCTTCACCTTTAGATATTCTTGATGCAGCGCTGCCTCTGGCAAGCTTGGGCAGGAAGACTGTTGCACCCCCCAAATGACCTGGGTGCCCAGAAGGAGAGATGGGCTTAAGATGTGTAGTGTGCAATCTCAGGACAGACTGGATAATTAATTCAGTGATTTGAGAACAAAATGCATTTTTACGTACCTGCTGAGTATAGATTGGATAATAAGTTTGGGGAGAAAAAAAGCAAAACACAGAGATTATTTAATTATGTTTCTGAGATATTGTTTACTATAATGCCAATTACTTGTCAGTGTATAATATTAAATAGTTTTTTTAACAGGGATACCAGATAAGACTCTAGGTTTTGTCCAAAATATGGAAACTATTGACATCTCTACCATTTCATCGCATTGTAATCACTTTCCATCAGTATGAGCAATTGAAAATTTAAATCATCATTGCCCATCCAATTCAGGAAGTTCTGTCCCAAAGCCCAAGTCATACTAGACTGCACCAAAATTACCAGAGACAGCCTCGTTTTCCACCTATAAGAACTAAACCACCGTGAAAGGAATGATCGCCACCTTTATCTCCTTGTTTTGCTGGAACCATCTATCTATATATTCTTTGTCATTATAAAATGATGACTTCCTGTTCCCATCCTTAATGCAACTCAAATCAGTGTTATTTAACCTGCTCCACGCAAGCTGAGAATACATAGAAATCATTTGTGAAAATGTGTTTTAAGTGCTCTGCTATTAATATTTAATACTATGAGATCACGTAAGCTCCCGGATATGCATTATTGTTTTCCTCAGGAGATATTATTAGTATTTCTGCTCATCGTTTATTTATTTCAAATTCATGATTTCACCAACAAACTTATATCAAACCCAAACTCTGCCATGCTCTGCTTTGTTTAACGGTATCAAGTTAGGCAGCGATTCATTCAGGACAAGGTAAAATACTCATTACTGCGTTTTCATCATGACTTTCTGGAATTGTAAATCATCTGTTTCTCTAATTTGATTTAGTAACAGGAAATTTAATACATTCCTATTGATATTTCATCCCATCTGTACATTAAAGTGCAAAGCATGCTTTACCAAAGAGTTATAAAGGGCTGCCTGGATGTATAAACACTACTCTTAGCATGTTTGTACTCTATTATCTTTGATGTATTCAAAAAGAAATGCCTCTTTTAAAAATCTAAAATGGCAGCATATGGTGCTGGTCGTAAAATGCTCACTGGAAGGAGGTAATAAACGGACGGTTGGGGGTGGAAGGAGAACGTATGAACCTGTTCAGCCAGAAGAGACTGATTACTGCTCTAAACGGAGGTGAACATCTCCATCCCGACATGAAAATGTGAAAAGGGACTCTGGATGAAGAACATGGGGAAAAAATCTCACCGAGGCCTGTTCTTTCCCCTCCTTTGACCTTTTTCACTCGGAAAAAATAATTACTGGGCAGACCTGAATCCTGACACCACAAAGTAGCTGCAATGTTATTTTCAGAGCAGGACAAAGGGATCCTCCAGGCCTTGGCAGGGGTGGCATTCAGACATAAAACATGTTATGTAATCTGTTGCTTCTTTTACTTTATTTCATCCCTTTTTGTGAAAAATGTTAAATTCCATCTTTTCATTTCCTTTCTGCGGGGAACGTTTGCAGAAAAATAAAAGTCCAGGGTATGTGCGAGGTGACCTTCGCACTACTTTCACGCCAACCAAGCCCTGATACGGTTTGATGAATAACTCGTTGGTTTGTTTAGGAATGCTTAGACATATTTTAACCATACATGATAGAAGTGTAACCATAGAAACGGCTGTGATAATAACGAGGAAGCTGTCAGCGGGGCTGTCTACCTTTGCCTGTGAACATCAGTGGGATGAAAACAGATGAGAATGAATTCCTTTGATTTCACTACTTTAATAGAAGCAACTGCTGGAAAAGGATGAACCTGCTTTATGTTTCGTGGAATCAAAGGGGATGAAGGAGGGCTGGGCTGCTGGTGCAGGAGGCATTACCTTTTCAACCCCCCCCCCCCTTTTTATAACCACCTATTCTAACATTGCAGTAAAGCACATGTGCAGAGTTTATTGAACAGATAATTCAAGGGAAGACAGAGTTCCTGTTAGTGGTGGGGTCAAATCAGTGATGTAAGATTAAGTTGAAAACGTGAAATCTATCTTTTTAATCAGCCTGACAACACAGCAATACACACACTGATTCCAACTTTTAGCCAAGTGTGAGAACCTAGCCCTTTCTGAAGAATAATTTGCATAATGGTACTATCAGACTGCCTCTTTTGTGATTGTGTGAAATAAACTGGACATGGATGGGATTGTTTTTTTTAAATCTTAAAGTTAAATAATTTTCACCTGTGTGACAAATTCTGAATTGAGTCCATCATCCTGAGCACCATCTGCAACCTTTCTAACTTTCTAATACATGAGCTTTATTATGTAACTTCTATATTCTGAATTTTTTTTTTGTCAAATTCTATAACTTTTGTTGAACCTGAAAAAACAAGCAAACAACTAAATTTATTGTTGCACCCATCTGTTCATTCATTCAGCACATTTGTTTGCTTAGATGGCCATATGCACTGTTAATGTTTTGAAGGATGAATTTTGAACACATTTTTAAAAAGATTTTTAATAACAGGTGTTGAATAACACTTTTCTTTTCCATCTCCTCAGAGTTTCCTTTTCAGTGCTCTGACACCACTGACACTATGAACCTTCCTCTAAACTGTAATCAACATGCAGCTCCAAACACAGATATGCACCTTGTCTCTTTTTACTTTGAACTTTGCTGGCACATACGCAAATTGTTTTTATAGTAAGCCGCAAAATGACAGCATTATTATATTAAAAATACTAATAAGCCACTTTAAAAGCCTCATAAGTGCTTTTTTGACACCTCTCGAAAAAGAAAGGACTGTACAAGTAAAACAAGAAATGTGAAGAGTAAGGAAAGGAAATTTTCTGCGAATCCACACTAAAGCATCTTTTTATAAATAGACCATGTTAAAGCCCACAGTGACTTCCCTCAGGGGCTCCGGGGAATAGCCTTCAGTCGGGGTCTTTCAACTGCAGCAAAGCGGAGAGACCTTCGCACACATATCAGATCCAGTCTCAAGAAAGAGGTCTGGTGGCACCATGGAGACCATGCTGGAAGGGACATGCTGCATTAGTTTCCAATTAAAAATTATTGTTTTTTAATCACTGGCACATCCCTTCATGTTGTTCTAATAACAGCCGATCATTGAATCACATGAATGTGTTTGAGGCAGTCGTACTCGCCACTGCATTCATGAATGCCAAGTGTTCAGTATTAGTGTATGTATCAGCACTTTAGGTGTAAATAGAAGAAATGTTTAAATGATTAAATGACGGAGGGATGAACCATATTTGGATTACTGTTTTGTATGAAGATACAGAGCAAAGTCCGGTTACGGCAAAACCTAATTATTAAGTGAGGCTTCACGGATATCATGCAGATCATGTCTCTGACATGCTTTTATTCACCCTCTAACTGACCTAACAGAGAAACATTCAGCTGCACGCAGGTCTGAGCTCCTGCCTGTGATAAACATGCACGGACAGAACCGACACTGAGATGACAACAGTTTTCATGACTGCAGCTTGAAAATGTTTTTCTGTGTGTAAAACGGCCAAAGTCCTTGGACCAAACTGCACATGTTTACCTGTGGGGGGGATAGCAGCAGGGCCCACATTAGATTTTGAGGTGGGCTTTCAGCTGCTGCTACAACGGTTACCTTATTATCTGTGATACTGCAGTGTACAGTGGAATAAAGGGAAAAAAGGGAATGTGCTGACAACGTGGGCCGGTTCATCAAGCTGAGAGGAGACAAGCTGATATTTGGGATGATTGGGATGGGGACTTAAAAGGACAAACTCCAACTGTGAAGCTGCTAATTGTATGAGATGCTGTGTGAGGTGCCCACTGCTCACACCGCCCACTCAGAATGCTGCAGATGAGCTGAGGACACAGGTAAGCCACTATGACACCAGCAAACTCTGATTATGCCAGTGATATTGAGATATGGCAGCTAACTGCAAAACACAGCAAAAAACAAATGCTTGTAGTATCTATACCACCTTTGTCAAGTCAAAGGAAGCTGTGCAAAATAATGCAGAGGTGGGAACAGCAACAGCAACATTTGCTGGTTACATTGCAGCTCTGTAGAAAAAGGGGGCAAAGGGAATGTTAAGTTCATTACTGCCATTTGTGTGTTGTGTCAGTGTCGGCTTGATATGACTGTTCTCCCGCAAATCAAACCACAGCGAATGCGAAACTACTCCCAAGGATGTGGCAAGAATATAAAAATCACAATTAGATTTCCAAATAGCTTTTCAGCCTGAGAGAGGAAAGCACAATCTGACAGTCTAGATTTCAGCATCTTTTGATCACTCTGTCATTAAGCTGAATTCCTAGTGAGAATTGTACGCAGCCAATTCCCCCCTCCTGATCACAAAGAGAAGATATCAGGATCGGCACTTGGAAATAAGAGCATTAATGATACAGTTTCAGATGTAGTGATGTAGCCTCATAAAAAAACACAACTGGCCAGTTTTGCATTGAGGGCTTAAATAAAACCATGACTAACTTATTCTGGTTTGAATCCAAACTAATCCAAGTGCTTTCAGAGATGTTAGATTAATAGTTCCAGACTACAGACTCTGAATAACTTGATGAAGCTGCAAAAGGTTGAGGGCTCTCCGTAAACCCAGGGAAGAATATTTCTACTATGAATTTTAGCTGTGTGTGCATGGAACATGAATCCTTATCTGGCAGGAGAAAGGATGAGAAAGCATTAGAAAGACTGAAGTGAAAGTGAGAATCCTTTTAAAGGAAACTCTATCAAAGTGCCCAACAATTGCAGACAAACAATGATTCAGTCACATAAAGGAAAGGAAGAAATATGTGGATTGTAGCTATGAATGAATATGAAAAAGTAACCAACAGGAAACTCCAACAACTTCAGCTAATTATCTGTTTTATTTACGGTGGCCTGATTGTAATCACTCACTATGAAATGTGTTTTCTCATGTTTTTCTCATATTTCTTTGTGAAGATCTTGTGCGAAACATACAGTTCAGTTGAATCCATTTCTGAGGGAAATCTCCAATAGTTGTGTATATTCTATTTGTCCTGAGCAGGTTAGCATGAACTAAATAGTATTTGTGAACTGATAGAAAACTGCCACACGGCCTCAACTCTTGAAATCTTATGACTAACATTGGAATTCTTTTTTGACCTTGGTGACCTGTTTCTGGCTTCAAACTGAGCAGACAAAGATGAGTTAGGGAAAGTCCTCAAGTCAACACGAGTTGAACTTTTCCATCGTGCAACAATGAATTGGCAGGAGTGCAGGCACTTTGAGTGAACATCAGCTTTGGTGATACCTGTGCAGCTCAGCATTTTCTGTTAAAGGACCCAATAATCGGTGCTACGTAGGACAGCCAGAGTGTGGCAGTATATGGTGTAGAAGTGGTTTAAATTCAGCCAAAGAAATAGTTAGCCTCAAGGAAAGAAACCTTGGAAAGGAGAATAAAAACCCAACACTGGTGGACATTCAAACATATGAATGAAACATTCATTGAATTGGTTGAATACACAAACAATGCTAAATATGAACATGGTTTTGGCACAGAGATGATAGTGAAGGGGGCAACGTGAGGTGAAGTAAAATATCAGGTTTTGCTCAGGTTGATAAGTGACTTTAAATCAAATAAAACTCCTAAAATACAAGAACGTGGAACACAGATTACATGATGTCTCTAACCAAAGGGTTGCCAAAGCCTGCTGTCCTGCGGGTATTCAGTGTTTGTCAGATGTCAGATATACTGGAGACGGGTTAGCCTACATTGAAAACCTGCAGGATTGTGTCTTGAAGGACTGGAGCTGGCTATCTCTGCTTTTTTCCCTCTCTCTAAACATGTCTTGTCCAGGACCTGCTTTAACATCTTTTTTTCTCCTCAAAATTCTTGGAGAAAAAAAAATGGCTTTAATAACCTGAATGACACCAGCAAAAGCTTTGCTTGTGCATCTCCTAATGGCATTCTCTGTCCCTTATTCCCTATCTGAGATCCAGAACAAAGACTGAGGGTTTAAGTTCTCACTTGCTGAGAGGACAAAGTCCCGCCTCTGATAATAAAGTGCTGCTTGTCCTGAATTATTAATAATAAGTGCTTTTCTTCCAAAGAACAGGGCTCAGCACCCCACAGCGGGTCCTATGAGCTGCCAGAGCCTTGAAAAATCCTCCCTGCACTACTTTGTTCAGCTGTAACTGATATGGCAGACTGACTCTGTAAAGCACATATACATTATTGTCAAGCAGTGGAAACTGCAGAGCTCCTTTTGACATGATTCATTCAATTTGTACAACATTTTGATTTTGCTTGTGCCTGTTAATGGATAGATATTAAAGTATCTGTTCCTCCCTTCAGGCCCTAGGTATCTGTATCAGAAATGCTTGATGGACTTTCACCTCCAACCGGCTAGGGTTGCCAACATTCTCACTGCCAAATAAACGGTTTGATGGCGAACCAGCGTGTCCAGTTGTGTCACACTTGTGTGAATACAGTATTGAGGGAATATACAGTGAATATTCTTAGCAGCTTGGAAAAGGTAGGGAGAAGTTAACATCTTCTTTGAAACTAGAGCATCAAGCAAGCCTTTGTGCACAAGCCTAAGCTGTAGCAAAGACAAAGTGGAGATTCACACAACTTACTGTACAATGTAACGCAGAAATAAAAAACATCTTCTCCCTCTTCAGTCTGACCTATTTATTGGTCAGACCCTCATTACAAAGGTATCTGAACCTGGCATACTGAGAACAAATGACTCTTAAACAAACGAGCTGGTGATGCTTGGACAGCTGCCAGGCTCTTTCTGCAGGTGAATTTTGTTCGATCCTGTCTAATTCTCAGCATATCCTCTCCTCACAGAGTCTGGTCCATGCTGGCTGTCTCAGAGTGTGATCGCTCTCAGTTTCACTCTTACGTTTGCCGATGACAAATCAAACCACCTGTCAGTGAGCACTGGCATGACACTGAGTCACAGCCTCACTGCTGTTGCTGCTTTGACTGAGTGATATTTGTCCTGGGTCTGATTTCCAACCATGTTGTCCTGTTTCTGCTGAAGCGTCTTCATTTGGATTGGATTACAGTTTCCAAAGCATGACCTATATGCAGACCAGCAGGAGGCCAGTATGCAAATGAAAAAAGGCCAAAAGTGCAGCAGGATCAGAAATCACCTCCAAAGATCCAAACATAAATCAGGGAAAAACACGATGGCACCGAAAAGACTGGGGACAAATAGGGATGGACGGTGGCGAGGAACAAACAAAACCATGTGATATCAGTTCTGGGTGAATAGTAAGTGGATGTGGGTTGACTGTAAAGGCCCATTTATGCTCCCTGACGGACGTAAATGGGGACATTCGTTCCAAATGTTTTCATGCCTCGCTGTCTTCATACTTCAAAATGTCTTTTGCATTGCTACAACTGACCTCCGCTAGGGGGCAGTGTTGAGTTCATTGTTAACTCTGCGATATGACGTTGAGCTGGCACAACCTCTAATGTTTTCGTTCCCATCTTTATTCTTCTTCTATGGGTTTCCTCTTCACATTGCTGTTTGTCTTCTTCTCTGGTTTGTTTCTGCTCAAATATGCTCAACACTGACACCGTGGTTTCCGGTGGTATTACTCTGTCTTCTGCGTCGAATGACGAATGCGCAAGGAGCCTGAAAATCAGAAGACTGAGGAACTTTCCATGCGTCTGCGTATCCATCATCTGCATCGAGCATAAATGGGCCTGAAGGTGAAAGCAGCTGCCACCCAGGTTGACCACCAAGAAATATAAAATGTATATGGCTTTGGTTTGGTTTGACTACAACTTCTGAGCTATGTTTCATTTTGTCCCTTGACAAGTTACCTTGGCATGGTTAACAATGTGTTGTATGATACTTTCATTAACATTTCCTCTTTCTGCAAGAATTCATGTAATTTTTGGCATCTGGTAACTTTTCTAAGAAATAGAATTTCTAATTATCGGATGCCAACAGAGATTTATTCATTCCTTTATTCAGCCAACAGTCGGTTGCCGCAGTATTAAGAAGTCATTATTAGCGAATATTTTCATCTTTTACTTTCCTCCGCATGCCTAACAGGCTCAGCTACTGGTGGGATATCTCCCCTCCACTTTGAAAAGGAAGATTTATTTGAGTATGTAAGATATTCCTGTCACCAGCCCCATGTTTATCCTCCCTGAACTAAAAATTAGAACGCAAGCACTGAAGCAAGCTGATGTGAAACAAAGGTGCAGGTGGACTGCACATTTTCAAGTCTCTACCCTTGCCAGGAATGACAGAGCTCCAGCTGCCAACAGACAAAAGAAACATGTTGATCATGTGACATAAAGTGTTTGTGGAGGTGCGATTTATAAAGCAAGTTAATCCTCTGGCATGCACTCCAGCAGGCTTCGGTCAGTCTGGTGCAGGGAGCCATGGAGCATCGTCAGGAAGTGAGGCAACAATCCAGCTTGCATTGACATCTTCCTCTGGGGCCTCCTGACAGGACCCATAAAATAAAACATGAGGTTTCCAAACTTTGCTTGGCCTTTTGTCTTTGTTCTTTCTCAGTAACTGTTTGGGAAAAGCCCTTCCTCTACAGCTTGATGAAGACCCAGATTATCATTGTCATCTGCCTCAGTCACCTTTCTAAGTGCTCTATTGATGTTTGAAAATCTCATCATCCGAGATTTAGAAAGACCCAACATCATCTGTTGGTCATGGTCACCCTTTGACATGATCAAATCTCTTTCTCATACATTCAGTATATGTTTAAGCAAACATGACTGTTCAGTGAAATTCTCTCCTTTTCATGTAATTTCACCCCAAAAGCAGCCGACAAGGACCTCGGCATGACACACGATGGGATTTTTGTGCATTGTCTTGAGAGCAAACCCTTGGGAAAGCTGCAATCCTCTCCTCCCTTTGCTCATTTCAACCCCTCTGCAGCACAGAGGTCATGAGGGAATATGGAAGCAGAAGGGAACCACTTTGAAAAATTGCAAGCAATTGTACAATTTGATATGAAGCATGCTCCTGCAGGCTACTGTACAAATGAGCAGCTCGGTACAAGTTACAGTAAACTTTCTTAAGTCTGCTTGAGTCTTAGAAGCTGTGGAGATCACCATGTCTGACCAGGAGCGGTGCTGGAATACTAACAGGAAAAACTGTGTGTATTTCCTACAGGAAAAAGAAAAGACTTTTTGTGTGGTTGTGTAAAGCGTTTAGGGATTGGCTTGAGAAGGCAAACAAAGGAAAATATAATGTGGGAACAAAACAGAAATAAAATCCAAGTCAAGAACGATGACTATCTGCTGGTTTTCCGTAGCTAAGCTATTATTTGTTATGAAATGACTTGTATGAATTGTATGAACACTGATTGGATGACATCCGATTAAACTGTCTTTGAAGTGGCCTGAGATGACATTGTGCTGAAATGGGGATGAACAAAAAAAAGCTGAATTTAATTCTGGTTGGATTAATTGTGCTTGTGGGTCATGTTACTTCTAGCCTGATTATAGCCTTTCTTTGCACATTTTTGTCTTTGTTCCATGCTGAACTTACTGCTCACAGGCTTTGTTTCAAAGATTTGAAAATTGTCATTGGTAGGAAAGAAGGAAGGACAGAAGGAAGGAATTTGATATTTTCTAGCGTGTTCAGGTAGATGATGATTCTGTTGATGATACTGTACATCATAGCAAGTTATTGAGTTCTTCGGGGGTTTGAGTTTGGTCTGATTCTTTTTGCTGAAAAGTGATTGATGAGGGGACTCAGCATAAATTTGACTTTTCATCATCAAACTTAGAACCACAATGGCCACATATAAAAGTATCTTGGATGTCACATCATCCCAACAGAGCACTTTACCCTCAGACTGCAAGCTTACTGGGAGGCAGAGTCAGGCTCGTTCCTCATGGAACCAACTCCCGGATTATGTGGTCAAAGATGAACCTTAACGATGAAGTGTACAACTTTCCTTTAAGTCATGGTGCTATAGGCATAGACTACTGGGAGATGATGATCTCCTCATTCTGGAATTGACACATGGAATTGAACCCAAGTGAATATTTGAGGTAATATACTAGTTTCTTTTTCTAGGCATGAATAAAATATACAGTATATTTAGCTCTACTGATCTAAAAGTCCTTAGATTAAAATGGTTCTGCACTGTACTAATTTGGGCTTAAACAGAACCTCCCCTGTTACAGTAAGTGTCCTCAGATAACTTTCTTTGTAAATTGGCACTATATCAATAAACATTTCTGATCTTGTTTCATCAATGTTACGTAACTGTGGTCGTCTCAGCCTCACAAAGACAGCATGGCCTCTTCTTTCTTGGTGCTCCAGGGCTGCCAGTCTGTTTGTGATGCAGAATATCGAAAGACTTCAGCACTCTGGGGAGGAACTCACTCCACTGTTGCGGCACCATGTCATCCAGCTCTGCAGGCTTGGCTAAACTAGCCACTGTTTTGAGTTCCAGGTGTCTGAAATTGTGGATGCAAGCAGCTTTGATATTCCTCGTGGAACAGTCCAGTTGCATAACAACAAAGGTTGTGTTTCCTGTACAGTTAGATCCATGAAGAATCAATAACAAGCTTCTCACAGCTTCCTATTTATGTTCTCAAGGCCAAAAGCCGCAAAGGCAGGCTAACTTTGCATTGTTTTTTTTTCCTTCAACAATCAATCCAAGCCGCACAAAGAGATAAAACAGCACCTGCAAAACAATAATGCAAACTCAGAAAGTTTGTCTGCTCCAAAAGGATTTAGATAAGAGTCCATGAGCCTGTGGGAGGAAAGCCAGGGCTCTGAACATGAACATGTCCTTGGGATAGGAGGTGACTCTTGACTAAATCATGACTCTCCACATCTAGCAGCGCTACGCCAGCAGAAACCTCAACTCTTTTTCACTCCTCACTCGCACTGAAATGAAGGGAAACCCTCCAAATGCTCAATAAGCCCAATTAGGGATTTTCAGTTTATGTCTTTGGGCCTGAATTCTATTAAGAACAAAAGAAAATAACACACACATACAATTAATCTCCTCTTCTGCAAGAATATATCACATTTGGATTGTGGTTAAAGAAAACTGTTTTGTAATTAGAATTGAATAATGTGTGCATAGGATGGAATAAGAGGAATATATTCAAAATATGTTGCCGCCAATTTCTGTGGCAGTGTAGATGAAAATTATTCTCATTGCTCTACATTATTGGACCATTCACCGAGCGGAGAAATAGAAAATCTGATTTTCTTCTAATTAGGCTGCATGTTAGGCTTGATGGGGAAGGATATCCTTTAAGTGTTGTAAACAGGCTGCAAAAAGGATAGGTCATCAGACTCATTTCACAACACTTATCCTACTAGAATATTAATGGTTCTCAGACATAAAACTAAGTCATCAGCAGGAATTTTCTTCTTTTGAATGTCTAGATGTAAGAGATTTAAGAATGGCTTGTGGATAGTAAAAGAAAAAGCAGAACATTTTGTGTTAAGAATTCAGCCTATGGGCTTTAAAAAATCTAAACAATCACAAATGTGCTTTTACAGTGAGTGATAAAAATGCATGCTGTGCAATCACACCCATTACATTTTTGTGGGAGTCAGAAGTAGCATCACTGCCAGTGTGAGCACACACAGCTTTCTGTAATGATGTGTCTGTGAGCTACAGTCAGTTTTTTTCTGTGTTTTTGATGTAGTCGATGGATATCAAAAGGTGGAAAGTAAATATGTTGGCCACACACAGTGGATCATTTGGATGCAGATTTTTTTCTTTTTCTTTTTAAAAAAAAGCTGATGTAAGTGGATTAAAGGTTTTGAAGCTGTTTTTTGAAGACAGGTGCCAAATGACGCACAACAGGATTTTAAAAAATATTTGATTATGTGGATGGTGTAGAAGTCCCAGAAACTCATGCATCAATATTATGCCATTAGTATTATGGGGTTTAGGGGAACCCAGTCTTGTCAGATATTGCAAAAAACAAACAAAAACAAAAAAACTAACAACATACATGCAGGTCTTTCTGTGTGGAGTTTGCATGTTCTTCTCAGATATGCATGTACTGTAAGCACATCATCAAAGGCAAGGGTGAATCTGTCAGTGTTCAAAGTTTGATCAACTTTTATTTGTAAGAGGATAGGCTTTTAAAATAAACAAGTGCCAGTGCTCAAAAACATTCACAGTAAAATGATCAAATATATGTTCTACCTCATGAGACCCTTTGTGAGCAATGCAAACATTTTAATTTCTTCTTTTTGTAAAATTTCTAAAACAAAGAGAACCAATAGTATCCGATGTGATTGTTTCTGCTGCAGCTGAAGGTATACAAAAACATTGGAAGCAAGTTTGTGAGAAACTTGTGGCTTGAAAAAGTCAGTAATTGTAACTGTGAGCAAAGAGCTGCAGAGAAGCATCCTTGAAGCCACAGACTTGAGCTGTGTGACAACTCAGATCACTGGCTCAGTGAGTGAAGCTAAAACGCCTCTCCTAATAAGGGCAACATCCTCACAATCTAATAGAGACAGCAGTAATATCCCCCACATGCATAATTCAAAACCTAAATTCAATAACAAAAAGGGAAAAAAAAGAAAATAAAGATTTAGCATTGTAATGGTAATAGTCAACTGTTATAAAGGCAGGGAGGATATTATGTTGGAATTTTATGAGTTCTCTGCGATGTTGTTGACTGAGCCACCACTCACCTTCCTCTCATTTCTACAATATCATTACAGTAAACAAACAAGAAAAACAAACACAGGAAAATAAAACAAGATCAGCATCAGCTATTGCTTTTAATCCAAATGAAGAATGACAGGCCAAGCAGAGCATGTAATGGAAGTATTCACAGAAAAAAAACAACACTATTTTATTCATGCCAGTGAACAGAAATGAACATTTTTGTGACATCAAGCACAACTTTCCAAGTGATGCATTTCAAAAGGAAGTTTCTGTCATGCTTGCATCATGTTTTGTGTTGTTTGAAGACGGGTTGTGACTCATTATTCTGCAGCCTAACCATATGGTTGACGTGCCAGAGAATCTTTTGTAGAGAGGGTCCAACTATTTTCACCAACAAATGTCGGAATGAAACTTTCCTAATAATGACTTCAGGATTAAAGGTATACAGAAATGAAAAATGAATTTGAGCCCATGGGTCATAAGATTTAGGGGTGTAACGATTAATCAATATATCGATTTATCGATTTTATATACCTATGATTCAACAGATTGATATGTGCTTGACAAATTGTTAGTAAAATCGATATTTACCCATCTATTATCGTTATAAAAGGTATTGCATTGATTCGATTGATATTGAGAAATACTTTGGATCAAAGCACAGAAAATTTTATTTTTGCACTTTTTTTTGAGAAAAATAGTGGAAGTAGCAGGTTCTTCAAATATTGTTTGTGCTAAGTGTACTTTCATTAAAAAAAAAAGTTATAATTATTAAAAATAATGCCACAAAAGTTTAAGCCCTGTTGATTCAACTTGGAGAGGTGAACTTAATAAAAACTAAAAAAGTTGTGAATGGATTTGCTATTAATTATTGTTTCTTGTTTTGTTTATACCCATATTTTTAATATATACTGGATTCCCTTGCAAGAAACTAAGATTATTCTAAACTTCTCTGCACTGTCCAGCATCCAGGTATTTATGACAATCACACTGGTTGAATTTTTGATAATAGTTATTGATAGATATACGGAATCGATTTCAAGTCACTGAATCGTTTCAGATTGTGTCGTTCTAAATGAACTAGTATCCTTCATGAGTCATATCGTAATCATAAACCACGATATGAATCGAATCGTCTTTAAAATATATCGTTAGACCCCTAATAAGATTAGTTTAATAACTCACCGATCAGACAATGTATGCCAAATTTTTTACAATATTAGGTGTGTGCAAGGCATTTCATAAGAGATCCTAGTGGCCCATTACTTAGCCTAGCTACACACACCCACACATGCTGAGCTGGGCAACATCCAATCAAATTCCTTCGTAACACTATGTCCCGCCACAAAGTTCCCACCTGCTCGATAAGGGCAATTCAAATTCGTTTTCCTTACTCGGGTAAACTCGTGCTTCAACTGGACTAAATTCAGCGCGACAGACAGGACAAATGGCCATTTCTGTATAACTTTAAAAATCGTCATGTAACCGTAGCCTCCGTTCTGCAGGTTTTTTTTAGATTTTTGCCTGCTGCAACACTGGACTTGAATTTAATGGATCCAAATGGCTTCTGGACATGTTTTACACAATAACCTATTACTTGGAGTCAAGCGTGTTGTAGCAGAAAAACATCCCTGGTATAAAAGAAATGGAAAGAGCTGCTTAGGTAGGATGCAAATTGAATTCAATGTACAGTCAAACAATGAAATGTGCTAAGAAGCTGTATTTTCTCTCATCGACGTAAATTAGAGGTTACCCTGAGGCTTTCCTTACTGCAACACTGGTTAACCTCTTCCCAGAGTAAATTACCATGGTAACGGCTAACCTTGAGCAGGTTACGTTCTGGATAACAGCACCACCTCCTGACCAATCAGCTCTCTTGGCCTAAAGCATCCCGTTGACGTTGGCGCACCGTGTGGGGAGCGTTTGTGAGAGAGTTTTCAAGAATTTATGCATTTTACCGCCTTGAAATGAAAAGACTTCTCATGTAATTTCCATTTGGTGCCTATGTACATGAACTAAGGAGAGTAGTTTCTTGGGAAATAAATCAATTAATAATACTTTAGTGAAGTCACAGCAGCCACAAAAGCCAAACTTGCTGTTTTTTTTATTTTTCTTAAAAGTGGTTTAAATCTTTTCCAGCCCATTTGTTTCGTCCAGCTCTCATACTTACTAGAAGCTGTAGGAATCGTACGGTTTGACCATCCTGTTCCTTTTCTCATTAGCCGTTGTCAGGAAGCCTGTTATATTTAACAACTCACCGTAGGAATGCTTTCATAAGATTGACCATGTTCTTAAGCTGCTGAGAAAACAGTTGGTGGAACTGAAAGGATGAGAGAAAAACATCATATAATGTAAATGAATGGATGGACAGTGCTGACCTGAAAGTTATCCCCCACAAATTGCGGTCTAAATCATCTCATTTGCTGCCTCGAGGCGATTACTGCATCCAATTTACAAGCAGGGAAAAACAGGAAGATGAGACTATCACCAGCTAGAATCCCATTTTGGCGCATCCTCTAGTCATTATGTTCATACTTTCAGCAGCATTAGGGAAAGCTTTAGTAATTTGTTTTTACATGAAAAACAATGAAAATGCTACTTCTTGGTACAGAGTATATAACAGTCTGCTTTAGACAAAGTAGATTTTATTTGTAAAAAGATACGGAAACAGATATAGTCTACTATTTGGAGAAAAAAAAGTTAACTTTTAATTTTGTCATTTCGTCGGAGCAAAGCAGGACTACGCTGATAATTTCAACAATAGTTTCAAGATAGTTTTTTCATTAACTGCGTATCTTAATTACCACAGATTCTAAATCAAAGATCCGCTTTTAAAGGGATACTCCGCCCTCAGAATGATGTGATGCACGCGGAGCGCGTGCCGCGGCTTGATGCTGAATGCATTGGCGGCAGCGGCACACCACAACGCAGGTACGCGCAACCAGGAAGTAAACAGGCTAACGGTTTGGGCCATTGTTTTGCCACTAAAAATATACTAAATGAGCTGTTGCGAGTAAATTATGGACGCTTCCCACACAGGACCCGCGGACTGCGTTGGACGAGCAGTATGGAGGAATATTGACAAGTTTTTGTGGACTTTTTTCACCGGGCTCTATTAAGCATCGTTGTAGCCGCAGGGAACTAAGATGTAAACCTCCCGATATCTCCGGTTACATGATGAATATCAAAAAAGTGTTCCAACGTCTCAATCAGCATGAGGGTGAGTAAACAAATGAAGGCACATCATTCTGAGGGCGGAGTATCCCTTTGATGCCATCCAGGTTAAACTTTGCACAGAGCTGTAATTACACATTAACATTACGACACAATAACAAAACACTTTACCCTGAATTATATGTAAAAGAAGTCAAATCTATCTGAGGTGATCAAACAAACATGACCTCAATCTCTCTCCTGCTAGCATCTGCTTGCATGCCACCTGTTCCTCTTACAGCTAATTTGACACTCTGGGGAGATGATGGATGTATGTTCAAAAGCCTGCCGACAAAAGCCTGCCGACAATGTTTCACTGGATACTATTGCTATGCAGCCCCTCATAGCCTCCAGCTACAGTACATTACATTACATTACTGTCATTTAGCGGACGCTTTTATCCAAAGCGATTTACAATTGAGTTTTACCAGCCGTGCCATCACAGGAGGTAATGAGGGTAAGGTGTCATGCCCAAGGTCACGACAGGTGACTGAGATTAGAGAGTGGCAGCATTCAAACCACCCTTCAAATCACTGAATGACCCGCCCTACCACCTGCCACCCTGTTTCCTATATTCAGGAAAAAATCCACTCACTTGCATGTGAAGGCAAGTGAATACAGTGTGGAACAGGATTGTCACCGGAGGTTAATTCTGCTGGGGAGGCATACTGTTATGATATGCTTTATCACTGCATGAAAGAAATAACAGCCAGTCCTCTGATCAGTAGCATTTGACATGTGACAACATTCCCTTTGATCTTCATATCATGTCAGCCCTTTATCTTTTTTTTCCCCCCTCATTTATTTCGCCTCATACTCCTGAGTCTCCGTGGAAGGTAGCGAATGCAGACTTAATGCGATCGAGCCATGCACATGCTGGAGAGCCTAAATGTCATTATTCCTGCATTCACAGCAGGAAGGAACAGTTCAGATTCACACACACTGGGAGGAGGACAGGGAAAATCTCCAAGGAGCTGTGCTTAAATCTCTCGCTCCTGACTGAGATTTCTTCTGAAAGATCTGTTTTCCAGGCAAACCACAGGACACATGTGCATATCTACTCTATGTCAATCTTGTTTATAGAGCTATGGACAATGAAGTTGAGTTAGTTTTTCCAAAATATGCCTGAATACACTCTCACAGAGCCGAGCAGATGTGCTAAGTTGTATTTATATTAGCACTGCCATTCTGTACCAGTGCCACTTGGGAAATGTGCTCTCACACTTGTGTTGTGTTGCAGCTTCTCTTCCACAGGTGGCAGCAGGGCCGGTGTCATCTGGTGAACTTCACAGGCGCAGTTCTGTAGGTGTTTCACTCCAGTTCCGGCTGGTCTCTCCTTCTCTAGGAAAATCGCTGCTGACACAGCGCAGTGTCTTCATGACCTTGCGGAAGCAAACTAAGAAATAAAATGACATTGGCCGGGTTTCCCAGATTCAGTTGAGAAGATCTTACCGCTAAGATCTTAAGAACGTTCTTTCAAAGTCTTCTTGAGAATAACGCGTTTCCCAGAGTCCTTCTTAACGTCAAGAAGATCTTAACAAAGAAGGAGTTGTAAGAAGATTCTGACCCAGTCTTTCAGGTCTTCTTAACGAGCCATTGCACTAAGTCCAGCCACGACAAGGAAAGAAAGAAA
>JAVQJG010127401.1:0-16385 GCA_036024015.1 Craterocephalus amniculus | reverse complement strand
CACATCTTAGCCTTCTGGTAGATAACACTAATGTTCCTCATTATATGTAATAATGATGTATATTGACTTTCAGTCTGGTCTTAGTTAAACTTGAGCAGCCACTCTTCACTGCAATTCATCAGCTCTCGGCTCCTGGTGATGGGGAACCATCCCCCAACCCTAACCCTACCCTAACCCTAACCCTCTCTGATGGCAGTAGCTTTGTGGTAATCTTTGAAAATAACTGTTTGAATGCAGGAATTGCACACGAGAATGGAAAGGAGAAAAAAACACAAACACACTCATAAAAAATTCCAGCTGACAGACATGTGCTCTCATAGCTTCTCCTACATACTGTACATACATGTACTTGGAATGCCAACTATGAGTTTAAAGGGAGATTACAAACCCCTCTAGTATATATATTTAACAGTAATGTATTGATTGCAGTCCTTCCAAATACACTGGATCAACTTCTGTTGTACTTTAAGATCTTTTGATCACGCATGACATTTTCCCAAATCTGACATGAAACAGGACACATCAGGCCGGCTGTGTTCACAAAAAGCTCAAAACAAACCAAGAAGTATCTCCAGCTTAAAAGTCCAGCTATTCCACTCACTTGTGCTTTCTGCTTTTATAGGTTCCGCTAGCATCTTGTATTTCTTTCTAATTTTACATTAGAATTATAGCTGCAATGGTTCACCAGAAAGTAGCAATGATTGGTTCCTTCAGTTTTTTTAGATTTTTATCTGAGGGGAACCTTAAGAGAATTTCTTAAAACCTGACATTGGTGGCCTCTTACAGAACTTATGACAGACTGACAAC
Source organism: Craterocephalus amniculus (assembly GCA_036024015.1). NCBI lineage: Eukaryota > Metazoa > Chordata > Actinopteri > Atheriniformes > Atherinidae > Craterocephalus > Craterocephalus amniculus. Next base: position 15,578 of record JAVQJG010127401.1, on the reverse strand, counting down.
AAGCCTGGAATAAATGTCAAACTCTAAATTTTTTCTTGGTAGTACCCACTGACCCATGGATAGGACCCTCTCACAAAACACTTCCTTGCCTTGAGAGGGGGACTGTTAACATGCTGGAATGAACATCAAATTCCTTTTAGCGATATATAATCTTCCAGTAGTCCCACAAAGCTTGTCCTTTATTTAATGACTTTCTTTCTAAGTAACTATTTCACTGAGAAGGAACCAAGCCAAGATGTGGAAACTGTTCAACACAGAACTCTAACAGTATTTACTTGGACTTTCTTCGTGCTAAGGTGTGAAGGCCATTGGCTATGTGTTTTATATGGGTGTGAAACATCCAACTGAGAAGGGCAGGACTAATTCCACCACTGGTAAAATCTACCTTGGAACCCCTGCATGCCTAGTCAATTGTTATTTAAAGAAATAAGAATCAATTCACAGATGAAGAAAAACAGTTAAAAGACAGCGAAAGCTCACACATTTCTTACCTCCTTGTCATTAAGGAGGCAGATTGGCACGATATTTTACCAGCAGCCGGTTTGTAAGTTGGCTTGATAAATTTAGAATTGTTGTTGATGGATTAATGATGAGGATGGATTTGCATGAACACATGTTCCTTCTTAGCCAATAACCCTTTTCTGCTATGACAATCCACCATATGCTTTTTCCTGTGAACATTGTTGGGTATACAGTTCATGACTGCTTCACTCTGACATTCTGTACTTGTAAAGCCAGTAAGTGTGTAACTGTGTGTATTCATCCTAAACCATCAGGTATGAATTGTGTGTTGTGTTACATAGAGAACAAATACCATATAAGATCACTTAAGTAATAATTCTTTAATGATTCAAATTCAGAAAATGAAAATAGTAAGTGTCAAAATCAATCACGTTTTCAACACCAACATATTAAACTTTCTCTCTAAATATGGCAATTTCTGTCACAAAACTCTTTCAGTAGGGGGAGCTCCATAGTGAAAATAGGCGACAGATGAAGAACAATGTTGTAAACAGAGACAATGGTTGTTTTGAACAGGCGGCAGCAAGTCACCATGGCTTCAAAGGCATGTAGTATAACTAACTATCAAAGAAAAAATGAATCGCAGAGTAAACATGCATATTTGTCCAAATGGATTTACGACTGGCCTTATAGTGGTACCACGCACGTATATCGCAAGACTTCCAAAACAAAACAAACGCGAGCCTAAATGGGCAAAACTGGAATCGCTGTTTCTGGTATAGGGAGACCCGATAGAGGAGGAAATGTCCGCTTTTTCATCAGGCCAGGTCAGTCAAGCAAAAATAATTACTTCCAAGCTGCTTTATGACTATGATAATGTTGCATAGAGCCTCTTTAAAACAGGACGAACTAACCTGTTGATAATTAAGCATAAATGCATACCATTACAGCTGATTTTCCAAAAATGCTACATTCACTCCTTTTTTGTTGTTGTTGATGACTAAAACTGTCAAATTTATGATTTAACTATTAGGATGACATGATATGTGATTGCGAAAAAACTTCCCAAACTGCACTTTTGTTCTTTCACTAATCGCAACCTTATCTGACAAAATCAGTGAAGTCCTTTTAAGGCAACATCAAGGCAGAGAATGTATTTCATTTACATCATTCAATGATCTCTCTAAGACAAAGACGGGTGGATGTCTCAAATTATTTTCGCATTGGTCGGGTGTTCCAACATTTGGCACAATTCCCCACATGCACATGTAAACTCCGGCAAGGACTGTTGTCCAACTAATGGCCAGGCTGAACTGTGACTGTAGCTTGACTTAAATATCCATGTAGCCATAATAAATGATAATTCAGACTTAATTGTAGTCTATACAGCATATGGGCCACTCCACATCGATTTTGCAATGTGAAAACTTAAAAAAAAGAATATCCATAACAAAACAATCTACTGTATGACACACATGTGTGTTTCTGTACCATAAGTGTCCATACGGGCAAATGTTAAGCAAATTTTTAGCTCATTCACCAAGCCATCTAAAGACAAGAGTATTTTTGCTCTCTGGTGGCACAGACTGAACAAAGCACAATAGAAATAGAAATTCTAGCTTTGTGCGCAATGTTCACTAAGCAAAGGTTGACTGTTGTTGCATTGAGGAGCATGGACAAATTTAATCACTGTATCGGAGTCAGATCAGGTAGGTGCTTGACAGCAAATAAAGCAAGCCATAATCAAAGTGAAGTCAACTGCAGACTACATTGCTGTAAATATAGCCAATGTGTAGGTGGTCCAAACTGCTTGCAAATGAATAACAAGTACAGACATGACCTAAGAAAATCAGAGACAAAGTATGAGGATACTACTGCATGAAACATGACACTGTTACAGCTCACAGGTCTTCTCTGTCACTGAATGCGTTGTGCTGGCGCCCACGAGCAGCATCCTCGTACATGAAGTTTCTCCGAAGAAGATGGAAAAACAGGAAACAAAACAACAGCCTCATGACAAACAGAACTTTATTGGCGGCATACCCTTGTGGGCAATGGCATCACTCAACCATCTAATTGGAAAGGTCTGACATTTGCAGAGCAGGGTGTCGCAGCGTTTGGGCGAGTGCAGAGGCCCAACTTGCTGCCATTCAGATGCATCACGCTCCACTGATTCATGAGGCGCCATCACTCTCCTCCGAAAAGTAAAACTCACAGTCACACTCCACAGAACCAAACAGGTTGCTCTCATATTACACTTAATGGCCAACTTGGAGAGGCCCCAAGGTGTGGCTACGTAACATTAATAATGCATGCTCGATCGGCTACAACTTCTACCCACCAGCGTTTCAGGACGTTAACTATCAGCCACACACAAATACCACAAGGTTCATTAATCAACTTACTAGATATTAAAGTGCTCCAGACTTATCAGCTGTATCATTTTGTAATTAGATTCATTGTATCAAAGATGACAAAGAAAGAATGCCAGACTGCTTATGGTCTTCCTCTCAGCTATTATTACAATCAAACAGGCCAGAACAGACCCTCCTGACTGGATGGACTCATTTATCTGACACAAAACTCCTCTTTACTATGAACCCTAATGCTTTAAAGAAATATACTGGTTATGCAAAGTAAACATATGTAATCTTTAGACAGGATTACTGCTGCTACATTTAATTTGTTCATGTCACTTTGTCATGGTTTTAGAGTCTTTTTGTATGTGTGAAGAAAACTGTGAAATGTATTCTTGATAAGAAAATTTATGTCAGGAAGTGTAAACACAGTATTTAATAATACAACACAGTATTACTGTCAAAAGGGCACATTAATTACAACACCGGCAGTATTAGAGAATTATATTTTGTGGAAGCTCCTCTTATTAAAAGAGATGCAATAGAACAACACTGTAGAAATAATGACATTTTAAATTTAGGTTGTAATTACAGATCATACCCTCTGGGTAATTCTATTTTCCTTTCTCAGGAGAATCATGATTAACCCATGGATTATCATCACAAACACTGATGGGGGCAACAGGTCGAGTTTAATCCATGTAACAACTCCCGTATGACTGCTGCTATTCTAATCTCCGAAAGAAAGACATGAAAAACAGAGAAACTGAGATGTAGAGAGTAAGGGGAGCAGCTCAGTGGAGACAAAATACCCAGCAATAGACACTACAATAAATATGTAATGACATCTAGGAGTTGTCGCTACTTTACCACTGCATTTCATCACCTAAACATTTAAATTTGGCCCTTCTCGCTTGATATTTCATATGTTGCAGTTTGGAGCTTTCATTGTCGAAACTTTAGTACCAGGATGCTTGAGCTCATTTTTCTGTGACACATGAATATGGCTTGGCATTGTCTTTTTTCATAAAGGTAGACATTTCCTGAAAACTGTTTAAATGGATGTTTATGCTGCCCCCAAGGCCTGCACATGATGTTTAACATTAATAATACATTCACTGAAGTCTAAATGATCCCTTCAGTAGGTCTGAATTATGGGCTTTATTCACTGGTAACATAATTCTCATCTTTCCCCCGGATGATACCGTTTCTATTATGTCCCAAAAGAGCTGTAAATGTTAATTAATCTGAACATAGAAAATGTTTACAACCACTTATATGAACTTTCAGCCTTGTACCTTCCAAAATTGAAATTTGGTTTTTATTGAGGTCTGTTACGCATATGATATTATCCAAGTTATTTTTGCAACAAGGCAGACATATGTTTTTGTTATAAAATGTTCCTCCACAGAAGGGGCTTTGATTCAAACAAAATAAACAAAAATGACAGTCTGGACTCAGCGCATAACTGTATTATTCAGGTCAATATCTTAAAGAGTGGATATTGATGAGTTTGGTCTCATTACTTTGGACTAATCATAAATATCTAAACACTTTAATGAAATGAATGAAAATATTCTTTAGACATTTTTGGTTTTTGTAGAAAAATAATTCAAATGATGAACTTCACTGTCACTGGACTTGGCATTTTCAAAAATAAAACTGATGTAAATCTTTCTATTCTGAATGATTACATGATTTGTGAGATAATACAAATAGTTCTAAGATTATTTTACATTGTAAAGTGTGAACAATTTCAAACATCAGTATTGATTTAAGGATGAATTAAGAAATAGATTGGCCATCTGTCAAAGTAGATATCTGTGCCATTTCAAACGCCTGACTGTTTCAGGCTGTTTGATTACATAAAGTCTGCTGTAAGTGACATTGCTTTATACTTGGATCTTATAAAGCCAAGCTCAGAGGCTCAGTGTGTTTCCTCTTGCATGCAGTGAAACAGGGTGTGTATAATACCTCCTATACCAGCACCAAATGCTTCTCCTTCCTTCCTGATCCCACATTACCTCAGCTAAACTTCCAGGATCTTAAAAGTTTGACACGTGAGAATTTGTACATAGAGTATTGATATTAGATGGGTGGCAATAAGGTGCAAACAGCACAAGCATGTGGCAGCCAGGATAATAGCATGTTAAGTATTAAGTACACGCTACCAAGTTTAATGTAAAATCTTCATTGTATTGCAGTTTTACTTTCTACTTAGGTTTTTTATCTACATCATATTTCAAAGCAGGCATGAATAAATAAATCATAACAATGATGAATAAATAATAAAGTTGTTATTGTTGCACATGTAAACACGTGCAAAATGATGCTGTACATGGAGGTCAGTGGAAACAAGTCTTTATGAGGAAAACTCAGTGCTGAAAAAGGAAATAAAAATCTAACATGTCCTCATTATCTTTCATTATAAGGATCTCTTATTTAACTCCTTCTTAAAACCCATCTTCCTCCAAAAAAAAAAAAAAAGAAAGAAACATCCTCAAGGCCAAACATCTTCGCAGGTAGAGATGATCCTGTTGAGGAATGAGAAAGCATGACAGACAACCCTCCGAGCATCCAGTCCTCTGTCGAAGTGCTGCTGTTTATTGTGTTTAATGAGGCGTAACTTAACTTGCAGTAGTGCTGAACATGTACAATGTAAAGGTGAGCGTCAGCTGATGGAGGTTTTGGGGGCGGTGTGAACTATCTGTACATTAAAATAAACTTAAGCATAAAAAAATGCATCATTGCAGAGTGGAAATTGTCCCTCATAGCAGCGACAGGAGAAGCCTCGAGGAAAAGCAAATGAATTGTGCAGTTATTGTAACCAAATAGGCCAAGTGGAAAAAAATAGGTCCATAATTTATAAATAAAGATATGTTCCTTCTCACTTCCTAAATGGAGAGCCAGAGGAGAGGCACAGGAAGAAATGGAGGGGGAAGAGGGGGCTCCAAACGTTTATCCCTGCGTAAACATGGAGTTTCACTCAGCTCACACATGTGGAATAGCCTCTTTGCTCCGTCAGATGCACTGATGGAGATAAACTGAAGTGGCATCACCGCTACATTTGAGACAGATTCACATTCTCCATCTCTTTTCTTGTCCTTTCCTCTAACTCTCTTTGCTTTTTTCTGTCCCCGTCCTTTCAAGGACAAGTTGCCACTGTGAACAGAGACACTGTCGTTGCTTTTCCCTGATTCCTCTTTCTCTCTTTCACTGCCTCTCTCACCCTCAATCTTGTTGTCTCTTAGCTGATTATCAATGCAACACCTCTAATAAGCTCCATCAGCCCACTGCTTTCCCGCCCTCTCACACCCACTTCATTTATACAGGGAGCATGAATCACAGACGGCAAGTAATTTGAAATAAAAAGAAGATGGATGTGCCTCTGTGAGAACAACATGTCTAAGAGCCCTACTGCAGACACTAGATGGAGAGGAGAGGACCTCTGGGTTAGGGACTTTTCTGTGCTATCTCTATCTTCATTCAGTAAACATTACTTTAAAGGATGGTGGCGTTACCCTTACAGACAGTGATAAACTAATGCTTTGCTTCGACAGAGGGGGCAATGCTCAACAGCCAGCATCAATAAGAGAAAACATGTGATGCAACAGTTTGAAACAACATTAACATGCAATCAGAAAAACTCTAAATAGGGAGGCTTCCTGGTAAAGGTAACAGGCAGCTCATTAAGGAATAAGCATTTTTCTCACACACTCCAGTCAGTCTGAAGAAGCAGGTTATGAGCATTTAAAATGATGCATTTTAAATTATGTAATTAATAAATTAATGCAGATTTTAAAAAAACAACTTTTTTAGATACACTTTCAGAAAATTTTTGCCTGGAAAAAAAAAGGCCAGGTGGACAGTAACATTTTTCTCCCTTAGATTGGTAGACGGGAATATTTCTGTTGCTTCTGGTCCCAAAAATAACATGTCACAATCTGTCTGACGGTAAGTGTCAGCCCATCAGCTGAGCTGCTGTAAAACATATTGGCGCTGATCAGGAAATGTCTCATGATCTCCATTAATATCTTCTAATCTCTCGAAAGATCTGTAATTTATCAGTAATTTACAGTTCATTGCATCTTTGGACTCAAACAGTTGCAATGAAAAGAGAAAAAAAAAAGCCAGAACAAGGAGAAATTATTCAAGTCACCACACAATTAACACAAATTAATCCAAGGCATTATTGAATCCATTTTGGAGGCTATCTTTGACTAATGACATTGAAACTAGATGAGGGGAAACCCCTCAGTAGCTTATCCATAACCTCAGGGTCATGGGCTTTTATATGAGCTGCCGACATGGAGAAAAGGAGCTGACATCAAGGCTGGGGGAATATCTGGCTTTTTTCTCCAAAGCAAGGCTCCACTAGAATTTATGTACATGTAAAATAAGCTTCCCTTTCACAAGCTCACACAACTTGGAGAAGAACATGCAAATAAATAATAAAACGGAGGTCATCCTGAATAGAGCGACTGTGTTTGTTGGGATTTGTTTGCCATGATGGGTCTTGTGGTGAAAAGTGCATACCCCACAAGGCCCAGTGACATGGACAACTGCTGAAGGGATGTCCTCAACAATCACGTCTTCCTACAAAAAGACCCAGGCCAGGGATCTGAATAACACAAAGGGCAACAGCCTAAAAATAATTACCAAGCCTGTAGAGATTCTCCACTAAATACAGTGGCCATGAGAGATCATCATCAAGTCTGAACAAAGAAGAAAAGTGGGCAGATTTTAAAAGGATACTGTTGAGAAAGAGCACACATCCAAATCTGATTTGGTGCATTTTAATGTGGTTAACCCCTGTCGTGTTGAGTCTGTTTAATGCAATCTGCTCTTCTGTCTATCATCTACTGCAATGGCCCCACTTCACATTAGAAAAACTGCTCTAAAGTGGGACCAAGAATGGAAATCTGGTAAAAAAAAAACAAAAAACAAATATGTATTTCTGCAGCCTTTTTACTACTCTTTTTAATTTAAATCACTGCTTAGTATCTTTTCACCACACACACACATATCTTGCTATACAGCCCCTCCTGTATTTGCTCGTGCACACTTTTCATCAATATATACAACATCTTTCCCTGCATCCCCATCGATCCCCCTTATTGAAAGAAGCCTCATTTGCAGTCTCCTTCTTGACATTTTTTCTCTCCTGTCTCCATTTCCAAACTCTGACAGGCTGTGCAGATTTTGGCAGTTTGCTGTTCTCCCTTAATCCTTCGCCAGACTTTCCTCCTTCACAAATATATGAGGATTTCATAGGAAATGTAGTCAGACATCAGATGGCCACAAAGACATTCCAGCTTGTTATATACAGTTTTAAAATCATAAAAAAACAAATGCTTGCCATTTCATTTATGCACACTAAAACTATGAGTAAATAATAAAGATGCACAATGATTCTCTGTATATAAAAACTGTTGAAAATTATAGTCATTTAGATGCTGTATCTTGATCATGTAGAGCAGTGATTCATAAACTGTGGGTCAGGACCAACATCAAGGTCGCAAGATCATTTCAGGTGGTCGCCAGATAATTGTGAAATATGTATACAACCTATATTTATCTAATAAATTTTAGATTTTTATCATGTCTGTCAAAATAACCATTAACAAAGAGATAAATCTAAATGTAATACTTTAATTCTTCAACACATTAATGCAAAACTCCACATTGATCTTCCTTATTCATGAAGACAAACAGTTTTCAAGTCTTACATTAAAGGATCATGCAGGATGACTAATCTGATATGTAATTAATAACTGTCATCACGGAAGGGAGGGTCACGAACACAAATAAATGTCATTGTGGGGGTCATGGCTCAAAAGTTTGGGAACCAGTGTACTATACCCTAATATTTAGTCTATTTTGCCTTGTGTCATTGTCATTCTTTTTTTATCTATTTGTTTTTGCTAGAAAAAATCTGTTCTTTCCTTCAATTTCCAATTTCTTGTTCTTTACATATTGTGTGATTCACTGCTTTAATCTTGTGGTTATCAGTATTAATTAGCCAAGATTGTATAGAAGGTGTATGTTTGTTATTACATGCTGTCAGCAATGTCTTATTTTATGGATTGAATTTTTATTTTTTCTCCAAAAAGGTAGATTCTAATTTAATCCAGAAGGAGCTTTTGTTGTTGTTGTTGTTCTAAATCTGCCCCATGTAATGTCACTTGCCTGGACAATCAATTTGATTTCAAATGCACATCACAATATGAAGCTTATAGTTTCGGAGATGCTGTTTGGCTAAGAGGCCAAAATCTGCAAAGCAAAGAAAAACCGCTGTTCCTGGGAGCTGCCATGTAAATTAGCTGCTTACATAAACACAATGTCAGATTTAATTAGTTAACAGATAACAATTTACTCCTTGGCTCCCCTACCTATAAATAAAATTACCACGCGTCAAAATAAGCTCAATTCCATTCACACGATGTTCACAGCAAGCACAACAACTTAGGGGTCGATGCCATTTAAAACTATTAGCACAGCTTGTAATGAATTAATTTGTCATCGTAGAGGATTTTTGTACGCATCCAGCTGGCACAGAACAATATTAGCATTAATTTGGAGTAGTTTTTCTAGTCATCCAGCCACAATGTAACTGAAAACAAATACATTCATGTTTAAACGGGTAAAGTTTTCAAGCCATTGGACCAAATGTTCTCAAGAGCTGCTCAGCAGTCATTAGAAGTATTGCTGATACAAATTTGATTGCAGCTGCTTTCATTGCAAAATAATGACACATATATATATATAGAGGTTGTGAATGAGTGGAATGAAGTCCTACATACCAGCTGTGTCTAAATAGTAACAGGGATATGCTTGTTAAAGTACAGCATTCCAGATTCCCTACAGTAAGAGGCTGAACGGGAGAAGCTAATCTGCAACTGATGCACATTTCCTTGAGTCAAACAAGATACTTCTTCCCACAGCAGAAAGTCTTCCTTCACTATATATTTATTTATTTCCCAGTCGCTCTCACTTTTTTTAAAAACTAATTCTACACCCACACATTTAGAAAAGGTGACATCCCACCTTTATGTTTTCCTCTGTGCCTTCACTGTAATCTAGAAAATGCATACATTATGTTCACTCTGAAGAAAAACATGGGCAGAAGGAGCGAGATGAACAGAGTGAGCGTGAGAGGTTGTGAGGAAGTGAGAGTGAGCAAGAGCAAAGACAGGGGTCCTGTATCTTAAAGGCCTCCTGAGATCAATCGTGCAAACTTCTCCATGAGTGCTCTCCTTTGCCCCTGTACGCTCTGAACCAGCCAAATCAATTCCCAGGCATGTGTGCATGCATGTCCGCGTGTGCGTGTGTTATTTAGACGGGAAAGAGAGCAGGAAGGAGGTGGCAAGAGAAATGGATGGATTAAGAGAAGCAGCAATAAACCATAGGAAATTCTTAAGATCAGATGTTCTCAAATGTCACCAAGCTGAAGTGCCTGTGGATGGTGTCAAATAGAACATAAAGGGATCGTGGTGGGAGGGCGGAGGAGCTGCTCTGACTGCTTGTAGAGCTGCACTTTCCACTGCAAACTCCTCCTTAGTATTCCACAAAAAAACGTTCACGTCTCCAATTCATCGCCATTGCTGCTCTATTTTCAAAGAGTGTGATGCTTTTGTTTAGAAAACCAAACTAACACTTTGGAAAAATAAAGAGTGTCAAGATGCTGATGCTCCACGGAGCCTCAAACAGCACGACGTTTGAACACATCAACAACATGCATCTTTCTGTAAAGGAGATGCATCTTTTTTATCCTCCTGCTAAATTATTACACAAAATGTTTAGTGATTTATGCCTTATTAGTTAGTTTTGCTGCTGGGAGCATTCGTCTCTGCATGTTTCCACTGTAAACATTTAAAGGAATTGCAAATTTGCAAAACAGGTTTACATTGAGTTTGTCAATTTGCCAAGAAGTCCAATACATTCTATTTCAGTCTGTATTTTCTCGGCTACCATATACTTTTATTTGTTGTCTTCTCTCGACTTTACTTTGATGTTTCTGCATATATTAGACCCCCTTTTGTGTGATTTTCACAACTTTTTACCAAAAACAGAAGACGCCAGAGCAGAGTATTTCCTTTATTAAGGCCCCGCACACAGGGACTTAGTGGGAGATTTTGGCGTCACGCCTTCCTGCTACAGTTTCAGTAAATCGGCTTTCTGTGGCTATGACAGTCATTAGCCTTGCCCATGGCAGTAATCCTCCAGTTTCTGTCTCTAATGGAAGCAGGAAGGGTTAGTGACATTCACTCCTTTACTGCCTCTGCCACTGAGCCCCAAAGGGAATCTCCATGGTGTTCAAATCCAAAGCCGAGTGCACCTACCTGCTCTACAGTACAAAGGGCAGCCTAAAATGAGATATAATGATCAGGAAGGGATTAGGAATATTAAAACAATTGCTGAATTACAATAAAATGAAATGTTAAATCATAACTGTCTTAGTATTGAAATGCTAAGAATCTTTATATACATATTGCCATTAACAGTGACTCATTTTGGACTATAAAAGTTTGATCTCTTTTATGTTTTAAGTTGTTAATGTTTTAAGTTAATTTTATGAATTTTCCTGTCTTTATGTTTTCATTAAAGAACTTTAATTGTTACAAAACATTTTACCCTGTAAAAGGGATATAATTCTGAGCCCGGTTACATGCTTCAGACAAATGTTGCAGATCTGACACAAGTGACTAACTGATTGGCAGTCACCAATTACTATGTGTGAAAACATGTCCTAGTCAGTGGAGAACAGATGAGGAACCACAGCTGCGATGTGAGAGATGAGGAAGCCTGGATAAGAAAGACAACAAGCATGGTAGAGAGCACGGAGAAGACAGGGGTGGATACAGGAAACTATTTATAGAGCACAAAATCATAACAGATAAGTGATAGAAGCCCTGTAAAGGAACTGCAAATTGTCTTCAACAATTAAGTAAACAAAACAGACTGAATCACTAGGAGTTTGTTGTATTTTATGTAGCCTTTATGACAAGAGCTTTGCATGAATCCTGCACTGGTTACAGTGCATATATTAAACAATATAAAGATACTGGAAATCATATAGCCCTAACTTGACTAATCAGTGAGAAATTATCCTAATCTGAAACTTGTATCATGTATTTCAGATGAATAGCATTTGTTTATTTTGATCCAAAAAAACAAATTGAAGGAACCAAGGGAACAAGGTCATCCAGTTAACTTCTAAGTGGTTGTGCACACACAATGAAAAGACTGTTGGCCATCAAATTGATCAAATATCTGCAATAACCTATCTGCAATCTGCCAGTTTCAATGTGATGGCTGGATATCATAGACATCAGAAGATACAGCTTACCTGTTATTACAGAGATTTATGATAATAAGAAATGGTTTTCGTTGTCATTCCAGTACCTTAATTGCACTTCAGCTGAGGTTTGAAGCTGGATAACCCTCATGTATTTGCTTTCCAGGTAAGATAAACCATGAATTACACAAAACTGAGTATATTTACAGCCATTATCAGAATCAGGCTGTGTTCAGAAGGACTACAGAGGAAGTTGCTTTTTTCTGTGGATGCAAATATGCATCCACAATGCAGCATTTTAACAAAGTGCTGGCAAAGCACATGCTGCATTCCCAATGTGAAGCTGACTAAACCATTAAAAAAAAACACAACAGTCATGGGAATATCAGTTCTTATGTACATAAAATTATTTAACATCAAATTCACTCTTTTATAAAAAATGCAATTAAGCTGAATTTCAACCAAGAATGGAGGATTTTTTCTATTAAACTAAAAAAGCTAGGTAAGCTAAGCAAACGTAATACATAAAAGTGAACAAAGGAATAAATTAAGTCATCATTTGTTGCAAATTCATTTAAGCAACATTGTCCATCAGAGCGCGCACCTAAGGCGGTGTACTGATGATGCTGATTTGAATTGCAGCACATGACAGGACCTTTACTGTCTACAGCATCCAAGCAAGTCCACAAGCTGTCAGTGAAACCTCCAGTGCACTTGGTGACAAGCGCAAATTGCATGCAAGAGGGTCCAAGGATGGGTCAGGGCTGTCATCAGATATGTGATCAGGCAATTACTTCTCTCACTTAGATAAAATGCAGTAGATAGCAGCCAGCTGTGAGAGTCTGCTTACTTTAAAGGTGCAAACAGCTTATTTTCTCAATTAGTTGGTTATTTTGAGTGATTATATCATTGCTATCGCCCACATCCTGGATGACTGTTTACATTAACGTTGCATTAGATAAGAAACCTTAAGTTTATTGGTGGTGGGAGACTTCATCGGTCTCACAATTTTAATCATGTTCATTATATATAAGTTTGAGTTTACTTTTTTATATGGAGTTAGATCATGTTATTAAAGGAAGAATCATATTGTTCCACAGAAATGATGTTTTATCTTGCAGTTATTCATCTTTGTGTATTTTATGTGCGACCGACACTGCTGTGGCATGATTGGCCAACTGCACATTAAACCTGCATGTGTGAACAGGACTTCCTGCACTTAGAGCATCAAACACTGCAAATGTGTTTGGTAACAACGACATCATCTGCAGTCCTGCCTTGCACTTAACCGTTGCCCTTGAACCGCAGTCCTTAATGTTATTGAGAAAAGTCTTGGATTTAAAGCTGCAGTTTCAGGGGGTTTAACTTCTATTTGGGAAAATGGAAAATTTACCGATGAGCCCTGCATCTTCACGCCATGCTGTTCAGCAGCATCACTTCGTGGCATCTGCCTGGCCAGCAGGAATCCATATTTAGGAAGTCAAGTTGGTATCACATAGTGCAGGCATGTTTTACTTTCATTTAAGGAAAAAAAACACTCAAGGGGGACATTTTAATGAACAGGTGCACTGTCTTATATAATCTCAGAAAACTCCTCTTGACTCTTGTCTTTTCTGCTGAAAAATATGGAGTTTTTGACGTATCATACTGCCACCTTTAATACCACTGAACACATCTGGGAGTGAGTGGCTGACAGATGGCCATGATATGTGGTGAGCTCGTAGATATCTCCCTAGGCTGTCAAGGAAGGAGAAATCTGAGAGCATTAAGAAATCTAAGTGGCTGTGAACCTTTTGGACCTCTCCAAGAAATCTATAGTCAAAAGTACGTCTGAAAAATTGATAGCTTTGCAAGTTCCTTAAAAATGAGCCTCTCTATCCCTGGCTGCTCCGCTCAAGGCTGCCATTGTCAGTTTTGTGTATACATGTGTCTTGGCTTTTGCATGATTTTAAAAGTGTTATTTCTTATTACTTATTTGAAAATTCATAGATCCAACAGAAGTGAGTTGATAGGTTTAACACCAACAGGCTCATATACACATTGAGGTCAACAGAGTAGGATTGCACAAATGTGGGTTAAAGAGGGTAAATTTCATGTTGATTACTTGAATTGATGTGGGAAAGAGGGCTGCAGGAAAAAGGAACTCCAGCATCAACATGATGCATAATAAAAAAGGTTTATGACCCATTCATAACCCTGTGTAGATGTTTCTTAGCTTCAAAGGTTAGGTTAGGTATAAGGTTAGGTATTGTCACTGATCCTGAGTTCTCAAGATACTTTTACAAAAAGACAGCCAAATATGGTCAGCTCATTTCCACATGTCCAACTCATTTCCTTTTTTTTTCTTTTTTTTTTTGAGATGTAGAATATGTTTTTTAGTCTTTGACGGATCCAACCTTGGTGGCCATTTAGAAAACTTAGAAATGGCATTTCTCAACGTAAACATTAATGGATAAAAATTTAGGAATCCAGAGAAAGCTCTGAGTATAACGGACAAGGAAGAAAAGGACTGCAGGAATCCTAAAACACAAGTGGCAATGGTTCACCTGTGAAATATAAAAACGGTCAACTGACAAATCAAAATTATTATTATTATTTTTTTTTTATCATAAGCATTTCTTCTGAGGAAGACAGGTTGAGCTTAAAATCAGATCACATTTAAAATTGTGTAGGGAATTACATCTGTGATGGCATCATTAATACTGAACAAAATTCTGTGTTCCAGTTTAGAGACAGGCTGCCTCTGAAGATGATGCCTCTTCAAATGGAAGCCATTACTGTTTCTGAAAGGAAATCCCAAACTACATGTTCTCTTAAGTAAAGGTAGAAAAGACTTTCAAATGACTTCTGTTCTTATTCATCCACTCAAGTTTATTTTTAACCTTAAACCTCTGCTTCTCGGACTCAGCTGATGGAACAGTGAGTCGATGCTGCCCAGTAGCATCCAACTGCCAAAAAAACTGCGCTGCAAAACTTTTTCTGCGGGATGCAAATGTGCTGAGTTTCGCTTTCACATACTTTACACACCAGGAAACAGGCGTACCTGTATACAGGCCGTATTGAACACACACCATGGCAGATTCAGTAAAGAAACTTTAGAAGAAGTCATTGGAGGAATGGAGGAAACAGAAGAGAGACAGAGGGAATAAGACAAGAGTCAAGATAAGATTGCTTTTACTGTCTGGAGAGAGCTCACATTACAGGTAGGATGCAAGATGGAGGCCGAATAAGCCACTGATAGAGAAGAGAAAATGGCAATGGTCACGTAATGTCTCTTTAAGGTCCAGCTGAAGATAAAGAAAAAATGTTTTTACTTTGCTATTCCCAAACAAAAAGCAAAGGTAGTAAAATTTGGTACATTTACATAAAAAATATTTGTAATAATAATAATAATAATAATACTTATTATTATTATTATATTTATTATTATTATTGTTATTATTATATTGTTGTGGTTATTA
>JAVQJG010127395.1:0-72891 GCA_036024015.1 Craterocephalus amniculus | reverse complement strand
TGGTATTTTTGTTTATTCCATTTTGTTTAAACATGCACTTTGGCAAATAAAATGTCAACTTTTTGGAAACTCCTGTCTACTGCCTTCCTTGGACCATTCTGGACACACAACCTACAACACTGTCTCATGTTGTCTTTGTATTATTTCAGAGGTTTTTCATTGTTTTTCTTATTTGGTCACTACGACTATTTCTGTCAGTGTTGGACAGTAAATGGCTGGAAAACATTCATTTCCAAATATAATAAATATATATTTAAGTCCACTTTACCACTTTACTTTTTTAAAAACCATGCCAATTACTCTGCAAGTCTATTCATTAACACCATCCAAAGGATCATGCCACATCTTATTTGCTTTTCTGTTCACTAGTCTGTTTAGTTCTTCTGACTGTCCACTGTCAGAGCATTGTAGAGCTCTTCCTATGTGTGATCAATACTCCAACTGCTGCACAGAGTGAGCAGATCTTTCTTCTTCAGTGCACTGATTCCAGGAGGACTTTTATACATTGAGCTTGGTGTGGAAACAGAATGGGTGCTCCTGGTTACCTGCTTTGCCGCTTTCAGTTCACAGAAGGTTGGGTCATGGAAATCATACTTGAAGAGGATTGTTGTGGGTTCTTCTTTGGTGTAGCTAAACCATTTAATCTTCTGCCAGTGCACTGGCAGAAGATGTCTGTCCACATCTTTGGTTTTGTTTTTGAGTATGTGATTTGAGAAAGTTTTGAAGTCCAGGAAGTCCTTGTGACCAAGTTTGTGTACGGTGTATGGGCGTTTTTTTTCTTGCCGCTCTCACAAGGGTGTAGTAGCCATCAGGGAAGTAGAGTGGAACCTTTCTCCACACTGTTTCACTTTCACACTCCATCTGGCTGTGACCAGACTCCAAGTACTTATGGTCAATAGTGGAGAGGGGCAGTGTGCTGACTGCATGCAGGCACATTGTGCTAAAGGCAGCACAATTATTATTATTACTATTCTGTCCACCACATGTATCTGAATGTGGTAGGACGACCAGAGGGCCCAGGCGGGAATCGATCCCACATTCTCCCGGGTGAAAGTCATGCGCGCTTGCCAGTGAGCCAAAGGGATATCCCCGTGGCCAAGTAGCCAGGGCGCACGATCAGTCGGAGGTACACTGTGACAGGACCCACACACTGTCACATGAATAAAGAACAGCATGTTGCACTTTAGGATTAAGTTGTGAAAAGTACAAGTAAACACACGTGCTAATCTCTAATGATCCTCGGCCGCCTTCCCCCTCATGCCACACGTAACATGCAACATTTTTACAGTCCATTGTCCAGTGAGGTTGTAGTTACTTCTACTAACATTGCGCCAGAGGGTGGTTAACACTTGCTCTAGGTCAAAAGTGACAGCCTTGTATGACTCCTGTTACTTTGCTAGTCACCATCTTTATGTTCTCTGGCCTGTTTTTTTCTTAACTGGTGGGCATCAAAGTCATCCTTGTAACTTTCCTTTTCACTGTCTTCTTAACGCTGGTACTTTCCATGTTGTCCATGTTAGCCATTGTTAAGGGCACCAGCTACATTTATGCCCTTGTGGCTCTGAGCAAACATAAGCTACTCTACAACATGTATTTCTCAGAGCCAGAAGGGTGTAAGTCAACTTACACCCCTCTTGCTCCAAAAATTACTCACATTTTTGTGTAATGTCTTTACTATTTTGTTGCTTTATTCAATACAGTTTAATCTCAGATAGGCCTTTTTGTCATCACAGGATAGAGCTCCTCAAGACCTTTAATTTGATATATAAAACCCATATTCACCCAAAATGACACTTACGCCCCTCTGGCTCCAAGCCTCTTTTCACAAGCACATCCTCATGCTTTATGGACATGCTAAGTAATTAGAATCCATGGACCCTTAGGGCTACATGGATCCTACTGATAACAGCAGAATGTGGCAGCACAAAGAAGGGCCCGGGCAGGGATTGGTCCCACAATCTCCCAGGTTAAAGCCATGCACGCTTACCAGTCAGCCAAAGGGAGATCCCTGTGGTCGAGTAGCCAGGGCACATGATCAGTCAGAGGCATAGTGACAGGACCCTCACACTGTCATATAAAGGATGTATTCTTGGTTTATTCATCCATCATACCTATGTCCATTTTCTTTTCAAACAAATCAAAACGCTCCTAAGACCCTGACACAACACCACCACATTTTAAAATCAACAAGTGTCAGGAGGTGAACTAGCTTGGTTTTAGACTTCCCTCTCCCCAGCCACATCCGCCAACTCATCTGGGGGGATCCCGAGGCGCTTCCAGGCCAGCCGAGAGATATAATCCCTCCAGCGTGTCCTGGGCCTACTCCGTGTTTTTTAAACTTTCTTGGCTGTGACACAAGAATGCTCGGTCTAACGTCAGAACTATTAAACAGTTTTCTGTCATTCATCTTCCTTCGTTTATTTATTTTGCATAGAGGGAGCAACAGAGATTTCGCCTGGTGTTCATCACCTGTTCATGCCCCAAATTCAATACAGTGTCCTTCAAGGTTTTAAACTCAGCAGCGTCATCAGTACATAAGTGGTTAGAGTAACCATCTCCATAACAACCACAGTGATGTGGTCAAAGCTAAAAATGATGCTAAGAAGGGTTGTAGATGGCAATCAGAAATTAAGGAAACCAAACCTGATCCAATTCAGTTAGTAGGCCTACTTTCTTTCTCTCTTTTTTTTTTCTTTTTTACAGTGACAAGTTTGGTGCGAAAAAGGAGAGAATAGTATTTAAAAAGAGATAGAAAGTGTTGTTATCTGCCTAGCAATGTCTTTTGTGTTTTTTGGTTTTGCCGGGGGATGGGGTGGGAGTGGGGGATTTTTTTCCCAAAGTAGGAACTGAAAAACTCTTAGCTGCTGTAAAAAACACTCATGTGCTCTGACTTACCAAATAGGTTATTTAGCATGCAGTGAGACAAAACGTAGGCTTGGACTGACCCTCTCTTGTATCCTTTTTTAAAAGAAAATAAGAGTTTTTTTAAAATGAAAAATGATAAAGAAATGTGTCCAATTCAAAAGTATTCCTCTAGAAAAATCATACATTTTGACCATTGTATGTGTTGCTAAATGACAGTAATCTGATCATTTGTTTTGAACACATTTCATCTGAGTGAATTTTACTTGCTTGTGCTAATTGTATATCAGACTGGTCAGCATATTCACATCCTGTTCAGCTCTAGTTAAACACTAAGGTTTCACCCAACAGATTTCCAGAGAGGTTTCACTTCTCTTTTCTCATACAATACTACAGGATTTCAACCACTTTTTTGTTTTTTTACTTAATGGATTTACTGTTAGTCTTTGTGGCATACACGCACTTCCAGAAAGCTGATCTCAACTAAACACCTGTAATGGAGAGCAAGCAACCCAAACAGAGTGACTTTGAAGGTGGATTTGAATCACTGGTTGACCAGGAGGATTTTCATGATGAACAACGTCCTCATCAACAATCAAAACTGAATAGGCAACGAATAAAGGGTTGGTGTACAATGTTACTTCTGGATGCATTTTCTGATAATTCATTGGTATTTATCATGTTTAGCTCTTACTACTGCATAGCTTTAATTGGATTCTTTGCAGTCATACAACCATGAACAAAGTTTATTTACCCAACTGAAGCTCAAGACAGCATGATATTAACTGAACCATAGCCTGCTGGTTGTTGCTTGATGCAGTGATTTGTTTTCTGATTGTGATAATACGCTTCACTGTCCAGCATCCATGTTTAATATGAGTGTGGACAGACATCGCAGACTTGCAGCAGTGGCACTGGCCCTCCTAGCTGCTCTTCTACTAATAGTAGACATCAGCCTTGGAGCTCACTGTAAGTTGATTTTACTGTCTGTACTTGTTGATGAGGTGAATTGCTATTTTGTATTTGTTAACATCATTTCTGAGTGCAAAATGATTACCTCAAATGTCAGGTTTCTGTTCAAAATGAGCAAAAATCGCACATTTCTTAAAACAAAGTGCTAATTGATGCACTAAAATGTTTTATGATACATTTGATTAATCTTTTTTTCGACAAAACATGACATTTTTAGCTAATGCTCTGTTAAAAGTGCAAGTTTCACAACTTCTTTTTTGTAGTTCTTGTTCCTGGCTGAGGATGAGAAACCCAGAAGCTTTTTGTCACATCTTATTCCACGTTAACAGAAGAATACTGATGAATAAAACGAAGAATCACTTTGTTGCAATGACATTGTCTCTTCATCTGCAGACAACAACTTGAAGGATGACGTCCTCACAACTGATGATATGAAACTAATCAGCGAAGACCTGGCAAAGCTCAAAACAGATTACAAAACTGCTGTTGAAAAAATGAAAGATGCCCAGAAAGAGACAAACAGTGAGATAAACGGTCAGACAGAAACCAACTGGGAGTTCGAGCATCAGACAAAAAGAAGCAACGACTATGTAGCAGAGATTGAAAAAATTAAACAAGACCTCCAAAAGCTGAGATCACACTTGCCAATGATTAGTAAGACATGTTTTTCAATTAATATGACTCACAATGAGAATAACATGAGACATTGTTTTATATGTTGATTTTATTTGGCTTACAGATGATGGATGCAAACACTGCCCTGAAGGCTGGATTCTTATGAACTTCGTGTGTTACTTCTTTTCCTTTTCCAACAGTCGTATATCATGGCAAAAAGCCAGATCATTCTGTCAAACACACGGAGGAGATCTTGTAATCATAGACGGCAAAGACAAAGAGGTTGGTTGATTTAAAAAAAAAGAAAACACAGTTCAAGTAGAGCTTAACACATTTTTATCAAATTTTTTTCTTTTTTCATTTAATCTTGTAGAAATCAATTGTAAATTACTTGATGGAGCGCCAAGATCAGTCACATGCACATGATCGTGAACTCTTCTGGATTGGACTGAAAGATTCGGAGGAGGAGGGAACGTG
This sequence comes from Craterocephalus amniculus, assembly GCA_036024015.1. Lineage (NCBI taxonomy): Eukaryota > Metazoa > Chordata > Actinopteri > Atheriniformes > Atherinidae > Craterocephalus > Craterocephalus amniculus. The sequence continues at coordinate 67,965 of JAVQJG010127395.1, read as the reverse complement.
GAAATGGGTGAATGGAACGATCCTTGCTGAAGGGTAAGAATAAAATACTTTACATCGTTACATGATAAGAAAAAATATGTAGACAAAGGGGAATGGACAAAACTTTACTGGGCAGAAATTTTAACCAATGTTTAATATCTTTCTGTTGTTTTGACAACCTGCAGTCAATGAGTCCAACAAAACTATGTAACTTGCAGGAACGTCACAATCACAAATTTCATTCAAAGAAATTAGCATGATTGTTCAATTATTAGGATTAGTATGTGTTGTTTACTTTTACCAAGTGTTTGTTTTCCCATTGCTGTTTCACATTTTGACCATTTCACTGACATTGCTTTATTATTAAGTTTGATCTCAAATATTTGCCAAAAAAATATTTGTGTTTTTCGTGTTCAAACGAAAATTGAAAATACAAATTGAAAGTTAAAGGGTTAGAGTAGTGTAGTTTCAAGTCACAGGTGATCATCGGCAGGATAAATTAGGCATCCTCTGCATAAAAACAGACCTTCTTAGCTAGAAAGCTACAGTAATAGCGACAAAGGATACAAACATGATGTAGATTATGATTTACCATCCACAGAATTTCCTAGAACTGCTATAAAACATTAGAAATTTCTCTATTTTACTTTAACTGAGAAAAGAGGCAGAGTGACCCTCTGTTTCCTGCAGGTACTGGAGCGATGGAGAGCCAAATGACACCCATAACAATGAGGATTGTGCAACAGTGTCTGGCAGGACAAACTTCTTCAAGACTTGGAATGATCTCAATTGTGCAGGCAATGCTAAATGGATTTGTGAAAAGCCACCAACCTCTACGAGCTGAGGTTTCTGCACTGAGGCACAGAATCTAACACAAAAAAGCTGATTTTATATAGGGTTGATATTTGCGGTATAGTCTTTGCTTATTCATTTTTAAAAAGAAAGTATTACTTCTTTTATTTCTAACTTTTTAGGAATTTAGGGGTGGTAGAGTTTCACTTTAAAAAGTTTAAAAAAATCACGTGTTCACAAAATTGATTAAAAACAATATCCAATGAATGTTATGATATTCTTCTGTCTAAGAGTAGCGTGGATTAAGTTTGCAGATTTGCTTCTTAACAAACTCCAAGATCTGTCATATAATGTGAATTAAAGACAAAACCAAAGTGGGGATATGTGGACATAATGCACTGCTCTTCTTTTAATGAAAACCGAATAAAGCATAGTGAAAACATCTCAACAATCACAGTATGTAGCGGATGATGATTTGTGCTGTTTTTACATTTTCTGCTTTTTTTGTTATTAAAAAAAGGTTTGAAAAAAATTTAAAAAGCGTATTGTATTTGTCCTTTTTGCATGACTGTAACTTGTCCTCATAAAACAGAAGTTACAGACAGCTCCTGTAAACAGGATTTATGTTTATCTTTCTATGGAGACGTGGTCAACAAAATTCTTCCCTCAAAAGAAATCTGACCTTCAAGACATTTTTATGGTTTAAATGCCAGTATTTAATGTTTTCCAGCTCAACAGCTGCAGAAAATAACAGCAATATAAAATATTTGCATTTCTAAGCAGACACATTCATGTAAAATAAAACCAGTTGCTGCAGCTCTTGTTTTGCAAACCCTCTGCAGTCCAAAATAAACTAACTGCTCGTCCAACTATATTTGACTCTATAGACTATATTTGTACTCTTTGGTGTGTATTTTATTGGAGTTCATGTTGGGGTTGTGATGCTCTAAGATTTAATTTTATGCAAGCTATTGGCTCACTGTTGGTGCGGTATGGGAGCTAACAAGGGTCAGTAAGGCAAGAAAACCAGTAAAGATCTTATCATTTGGATTTTCCCATAAAACTGACTGAATAAAATCGTATGGATGGTTATGGACGATTAAAATGTTCTTTCAATACCTATAAGCTGATGTAGAGATGTTTCAATGGACAGATGTTGGTGGTGCTGGCAGAAAGGTCAGGGGATCATCAGGGGGGGGGGAGATAATACACGTCTGCCCAAAATGTCATGACAATCTATCAGACAGTTGCTGAAATGTTGCTGTCTGGACCAAAGCAGTTAGTCTGCAAGGACGGTACGAAATAACACAGGCTTCACATATCTGTTTTCCCCCAGTTTTCTCTGGATCAATGTCTAAAGCGAAATACTCCTGTAGAGTTTAATCAGACTAAACTAAGAAATAGCTGCATCGCTCCCATAAAAAAATAGGACAGAAAATATTCAAAATTTTATCACCTTGTAAGTAACATGAGAATAACTTGTGCCCATGGTAGAAGTCCATCATACTTCATACAGTACACCGAGTATGACTGAAAATTGATACCTATAAGGTATCGGCTCACATATGCCTTCTATAGCAATTTGTGAGAGATCATTTTTCCAAGGCTAGGTGGAAGAAGAATATCGTGAGTTTACAAATAGGGAACATGGTGTGGATTAACAATATGACTAAGGTGGCCACAGTCTCACAAACTATTAAAACTTTTATTCATTACTAAAGTTATCTGACAAGATCACAAATTAAAGATAAAATCTAGATAAATAAGTGAGAAACAATCTTGTCTTCAGGATCAAACCTCTGTTTGAATGGACCTGCAGCCCACTTGTAAATATTTAACAAATGCACTTGATTTTCTGTTGGCAATATTACTCACACATGCAAATACTAGAGGGGGCAATGTCCTGACAAACACTCTCTCCTGCTCTGGGCAGTCCTGTCTGACCACGCTCATTTCCAGCTGTCAAAAATGGAGGACTTAGAAAAATTAGGTGCCACATACAATAAACTTGTTTCTCAGGATGAAATCACTGCGGATGATGACCCTCTCTGCTCCAACCAGGAATACGAGCAAGGTAAGGCAAACATCAGGATGACTAATGTTGATAAACATGGCGTCAGATTGTAGAACAGCTTGAACCACTTTAAAATTATGTTTAATCTTTGCTTGCTTTCATCAGTGTTTTAAAAAAAAATGCATGTGAAGCAGAACAATTCATCATTATCATTAAAATATTTGAAATAAAAAGACTTGTGAATCATACGACCTCCATATTAGCTCAATAATAATCTATAGTTTCTGTGCTTTGGAGAAATCTTATACTAACTCACAGCTTTTTTGTGCAGTGTCAATGTCCACAGTACGATCAGAATCCATGGCGAATTATTACAAAGTGCTTACAGTGAGCCTGGCAGTGCTCGCTGTCATCCTGCTGGGAGTCGACATTGGTCTGGGAATCTTTTGTAAGTCGTCGTCAACCCAGAAAGCACCAGCAGTTTCGCAATATTGTAAACACTTAGGAGAATATACAGTACATTATTTGATGGAGTGTGCATAAAAGTGTTGCTAAACAATGAAGGACATTTATATTTATAACTTTATGAGCTAATCAATGAGGTAATTTTAAATGCAAAGCGGTTTCTGGGATGCATTTGCTGTGACAGAGTTAGGGTTGCAGACATGTCAATCTTGTGCCATTGTTGTTGAGGTCAAGAAACTAATTCATGACACAATTGTGACGGTCTTCTGAAAATCTTAACCATCCAAACACAACAGTTTTATGTTAACATACGGACATTTGTTATTATTCATCCTCACAGCTTTCTCTCTGCGTCCACAGCAGGTGGCAGTTTACAGTAAAAATAAACCTTTTGTGCACCACCTCCCTCGTTCTAAACAGCATTCAGAGTGTGTATGTGATCGTTGCAGGAGCATCTTCCAGCTAAAGACCCAGTTTGTCTTCAAGAGTTAATGGAAAGCAAAAGGAACAAGTCTCAGAAGCAATGTTTAGAAAGACTAGATGTTAAGTATTGTTTCTGTTGCCCTCTAAAGACAGAAAAACAGAAAAAGTAAGATGGATATAAAGGTAGCAAATGATTTGAGTTTTTTAAAGTCTTAATGCTCATCCCACAGAAGCACGATGCTTACAAGCTTTAGTTTTACACCAATAGAATATTAAATTGGATGATATAATTGCATGACAAACAATCATATTTCAATAAGTCACAAGAAAATGCAGTAAGGACATGCAAAACTGGATTTCAGGTTATTTGTTAAAAGTCTGCTACTGATATTCCATTTTAAAAAGCTAATCATAAGATCCACCGATTTTTATTTAAGTCTCGATCAAAATTTTTGTTTTTACTGTACATTAAAAGAAATGTGCCAATATTATGGTTTTTAAAAATACACTAAGAATAAATAACACTTGTTGCATCATATCTACATGCTTCCAGATAACAAGCTTACCAATGGCGATTTAGTAACAGACTTTGGGAAGGAGCTGACCAAACTGCAGGCTTCCTATGATGCAGCAGTCCAAAGCCGGGACAACGCCCTGAAAGAGCTGGAGAAAGAGATCTCCAAAACAGAATTTCTAAAGTGGGAGCTGGACCACCAGGTCAGAAGAAACAGGGACTACGAAAAGCAGGCTGACAGAATAAAGATAGTAATTGCGGCGCTGCAATCCCAACTGCCTATGATAAGTGAGAGCCGCTTTCTTACACTCACTACAGTGACCCAGGCAACAACACATCATATTTCCTTTTTCTTTGCCAACAGGAGATGGCTGCAGATACTGCCTTTCTGGATGGACTTACTTGAACTCAATGTGTTACTTCTTCCCATTTTCTGACACCTATTATTCACGCTTGACGTGGCAGGACGCCAGACAGTTCTGCAAGAGGCAAGGCGGCGACTTGGCAGTTATTGACAGCAGAGAGAAACACGTAAGTCTCATTTAGCAAACACACTGCTATTTATGGACAAGCTGCTTTACCACTGATGCAGCTCTCATCATGAAATTGTGGAAGAAACTGGTTCAGCAGAGAACTTATGCACTGAATTGCTCTGGCCCATATCTTCATAGCTTCTGCCAACATATATGTACATTTAATGCAGGTATTTTTTTTACATCTGTATAGTATGCACATAGTATTGAATTAACATAGTACTTAATTCTGCATACTAGGCAATCACTTAGGTCATATCTGTAAAGTACACATTTGTACGTTTGCACATACAGTACATAATATATATATATCTTGTACTTGTTGCTTATTGCACTTCTGTTTAGATGCCAAACTGCGTTTCGTTGCATTGTAGTTGAACATGTGTAATGACAATACAGTTGTCTGCAATCTAATCTAATCTAATGTAATGATATTAAAACTCGGGTATATGAATTTCCTGTTCTGTTAGTTGGCGATTACCAACTTGATAAACAGCCATTATGACCGATCAAGACCGTCATCTCAGAGTGGCTTCTGGATCGGACTGAGGGATGTAGAAGAGGAAGGAACTTGGAAATGGGTGGATGGGACAACACTCATAGAAGGGTAAACTTTTTTTTTTTTTAACTAGAGAAAAAAGAGAAGAACTATGAAAACTAAACTGCAAACTGTTGCGTTTATCATCCATGTCCGGTATCCTCTTCAACATTAATAAGTCATTGATGGTTGTAATTATGAGCATAAGAGCAGTTTCAAAATATCTATTTATTATTTGTTCTCCAGGTACTGGGACGAATCAATGTCACACCATCCTCACAATGCTGACTGTGTTGCTGTGTTTCCCCAACTCAACCCCTTTAGGGTTTGGAAGGACGTGGCGTGCAGTTACAGCCTGACCTGGGTTTGTGAAAAGAGAGCAACATCTGCAGGATAACAATTATTCTTTGAATAAAAGGACATGTTTAGCTCTGGTTTAATTGCTTGAATGGAGAATGAACTTTTACTTTAATCAAAAATTAAACTAACAATTACTTTATTTTGATAAATAAAAATTTACCTACATTGTATACAGATGTAAAACTACTGTACAAATCTAAATGAGACGCCACTCTGTACATAATTTTAGGTACAAATGTACAATAAAAGAATATCTGCTGGTGAAATAGAGCATTCTCTGTGAAGCCTATCTCTAGGTTTACCCAATGAACTGGCAATTTATTATAAAGACTTAATGTAAGAAATGAACTCAATTAAAAAATTATGCCTTTACAAGTGAGGCTAAGTTCCCAACCTTTCCTTTCAATATTTTTATACACTTGAGTTGGGATGCCTGATGGCGGCGGACCCTCACAACACCGCAAAGTGCGCTCGAAGCTGTTTGAGAAGCTGCTGAGTGTCAACGTGCTCGGGAAATGCATCTTCAGACTTCTGGGCCGCATTGTAGCTGCTCTGAAGGTCACCAATCTGAGAAAGGACCAAAACACCCATTTGAGATAAAGAACACAGAAACCGCGTCTATAACCGCGCCTCACCGTTTGCATGTTTGGATGGATCACGCAGGAATACGTTACCTTTTCGGAGAGAATGGAGAGATTATAGTGTGGCTCGTACATGAGGGGGGCCAGAGATGCAGCTGTTTGCAGGAAGGCCTTAGACTGGGTCAAATACATTGCAACGATTAATATTTCAGGATAGTATTTAATCAAAATGTATTAAAAACAAATTTAGCTTTGCTGCTCAGCTCTATTTTTCTAAATTTTAATCAGTGTAATCTCATCATCCCCGCCATAATACCCAGTACTAGCTCTACTGATAGCATTCAAATGAAATATTGTTAATATTGCATATGTTATAATGGGTGCTGAGGTGGAGCCAGCAAGTACAGAAAATGGGGGACAGATGATGTTAATGTATGGGTAGATGGATATTTAGATTAATCTGACCGACTTTATCAAGTATCTAACCATAAAACATTGCACAGCGCTGTTATCTGCAGCCGTTTTCCTTATTTATTCTTGTTTTTTTCAGCTTGTGTCACCATGACAACAGAAGTTACGGGCAGTGGCTGGCTCATATAAAGCTGGATGGAAATTTCTGGTCGGCAGAAAAGCATCCAGTCCACTCTATTGCTGGATTAACAAAATCTCAAGCGTCTCATGTTGTCCGGTCACATGTCATGATATGAATCAACTGATTTATCACAAAGCTCTTAGTTAAAGTAGCATCTTTGAATATTGGATTTATGGCAAGTATAACCTTAAAATGAGAACACTTTAAAATAATGAATAGTGTCAGGAGTGTGTGCATTTTTAGGATTTAATCTAAATTAAAGGTTTAATTTTCATGACTATAGTGTAATTTCTGACAATTTGACAACATAAATGGTATCACATAACCTTCTGAAAGGAGAATGTTATGATCTCCTGTTTCATTCTTTCACAACCTCCTCAATGTCCTCACCTGTTCAATATGGCCTTTGCGCAGCTCAAGCACAGCCAGGTTGTTGTAGGCCTCAGCATGGTCATTATTAAAAGCCAGGGTTAGTTTGAAACACTGATAAGCCAGCGTTAGGTCCCCTATACCCTGTGAACACAGAATACAAGCTTTATTTGTCTGAACCTCGTCATTCTGTTAGTGATTATCCAACTTATTTAACAGCTGATGATGTAATAAATTGAAACTGTTTGGGTCAGTAGACAGTCCGGGTTGTTTTCTGATTGCTGACTCACCACAGCTACATGTCCAATGTTGTACCAGACATCCGCCTGCTCTTCATCACTGGCCACCAGGCCCAGAGCCCTCTCAAACGAGGACAGAGTCATATCGTACTGCTGGGCGTAGAAGCAGCACAGACCCAAGTTGTTGTACAGTTGACAATTATACACACCCATCTGGAGCAGTCGTCTAGTAAAAGAAGAAGCATATTGAACCACGCAAAACTTTTCATTGCACTAAACGTAAAAAAAAAACCAACATCTAAATTCTTCCTGACCTGTAGAATCGCAGGGCAATTTCAGGCTGATCAGTATAGAAGTGATTGCTGCCTATGCAGGCTATAGCCTCCACATGAGTGTTGTCTTGTTTAAGGACATCTTTATAGTACTCTGTGGCTGAGGAGATGTTGTTCATTTCCTGAAATAAAATCAACATCAGATGCAGTAGATATGGCGGCTTATCTTAGGAGAGGGTCCTGTGGTGGCAAACTGTACCTCATGAATGCGAGCGATTCCTGTAAGAAGGGTGACCTCACCAGGGAAGTGGTCCAGACCTTGCTTAAAGAGATTTAGGGCCGTTACTGGTTGATCCAAGCGTTGATAAACCTATGGTCAAATAAACACAACATTCTTCCATTTAATACTTTCAGAGAGATCATTGGTGATTGTGTACCAACTTTGGAAAGGGATGTATTTTTATAAGGCCTCTGCTGTTACCTTTGCAAGATAGAGATATGTGTCTACCACCTCCTGGTGGTTGAGAGCTGATCGGAACTGCTTCTCTGCTTCCCTGTATAAACCCAGCCTGCAGAGATAAGAGGAGTTAATCCTAAAAGATTTCACGTGGATAATGTGAAGCTTCAGTCAATGTCAGATATGTTGCACTTGCCTGTAGTAACATTTTCCTAACTGAACCTTCCACCACCAGTCTTTGAACTGTGCATGCTCAGTAGCTTGAGCAGCCAAATCCAAAGCCTGCACAAGAAATGATTGTGCCACATAAAATAATGATCTATGACTTTATGATGAAGTTTTGGTCATAGTGTAGATGTATGTATTACTTACATTTTTTACATCATTTTCATGATGGAATATGTACTCAAACAGAGTCTGTGAAGAGAAATGCTGATCACTTTTCATGTGTGGACACATTTAGTTTGATCAGTTTTTAGAAGGCACGGAATAGTCTTACCCTGGATAAACTGGGCTTTTGGGAATACTTGGCCAGATTTAGTCTTGATAAATTGATAAAAGGTCCCTCTGGATTAGTTAACATTGACGCCTGGAGAAATAGTAAATCATTGTAGCATGTTAATTTGTAGGCCTTTCAGAGGATAACAAATAATCCATTCTTCCATACTGTTATGAGAAATAATGTAAAATCAAATCAAATCAAAATAGGCTAACAACTATAGGCTTTGTTAATTGAAAAAAGTACATTTGTCTTTGAGCCACTCACTGTTCCCAAACGAATGAATCTCCCCGATGCACTAGAGGCAGGACGAGCAGTGCTTGCAGTACGTGGGGTTTTGATGGCCTGCTCCATTGTCCCAGGACGTCCTGACTGTGTGCTAGGTCTCACAAATCCTGTGATAGGACGCCCAGACTGTGTCATAGGCCTTACAAAATTTTAGAAAAGAAGAAAAAATTAAGGGATTAGAGCTGCTTTGTGGTTTACTTCACAGAAATAATAATTAGTGGTGTATTTGCTTGTTTTCTCGATCAATCATGAGATACCTGACAGCTGGAGTGGGACCTCCACCCTGACTTGTCCCGGGAAGTCTCAGTGATGTTCCGGGTCCTAAAAGAGATATCAGTTATATTTCCTTAACATTTCTCACAATATAAATGTAAATTTAAGACAACGGGGCACTGAAAAAGAGTTCACACCTACTTGCAACTTGTGCAATAGAACTTTCATCCAGCATCATCTCAGCAATCCCCTCCTGGTCAACATCAACTTCATCGATGTACACCATCTCTGTAAGGGCACGGGTTTTCAAGCTCCATGCTGCCTACAAAACAGCATTGCACTCATGAAAAATACTGAACTATCGCTCGTGTGTGAACATTTAGCGATCAGTACCTACTGTATGATGAACTATGGACATGGAAAATGATAGAAAGAGCGGGTGTTACCTCTGAGATATGCAAGGACGAGTCCTTTAGACAGTAAGCAGTGAGTTTGTTAGGAAAGAATAAATAAAGTGAAGAGTAAATGAGGATAAATCAAAAGCCAAGAATAAATGAAAACAACACACACAAGCGAGTACAGATGTGAGAGGAAGCACAGTATTCAATGAAAATACTACAAATTGAACTAATGATAATTCACACAAGTACCACCAAATACATTAGTGAGTCACAGCATACGGATTCAACTAATCGGGATTATACAGCAGCTTGTAAAGCCGCTGTGTCTTCACAAGCAAGCAGGCTTTCCAGGTTAGCAAGCTAGGCTAGCATGGCTAACTACGCCGCAGTACCTGGTCGAAGGGATTGTCGTGTAATATTTTTGAGCAAATATCTGAACATTGTTGAAGTTTCCGCCTCCTGAAGTAGCTACACGCAAGAAACAACGGGTCCATCGTCACCTCCATTTTTTGTGGGAAGCACGGAGAAATAATAATCGTTCAATCAGTAGGCAAGTTGCTAAACGGAGCTGCTAAGATTATGGCAAAGACAAGCTTCCTCTGTTTCCAGGCAACCGCAGAGGGGGGCGGGCTTTCATCGATGTAACTTCCGGTGATGAAAAAGCTCAACAAAACTGGGAAAAGAAGAAAGAAAAAACAGGGCAACAGAGCATCTTTTTCAACTTCTGTATTGTTACAATGTTAATGATAATTTATAGCCTATTTTAATGCCAATTTGGGAATTATCCTCTGTATCTATTCTGACCCATCTCTACATACAACATAGAGCAGAGGGCTGCCATGTTTCAGCACCTGGTAAGCAGTTTTTGGGGATTTGAAGGTCTTGCTCAGGGTCCCACATGTTGTAGGGGAACTGGAACCTTGTTCTTCCCTTCCCAATTATCTACAACACAACTCCCGAAATTTGAACTAATTTGTACAATAAGCGATAGTCTGTCATATTATTCTGCCCTAGAAGCAGTTGGGGCTTAATGGCCTTTCTCAGATGCCCAAAGAGCTAGGCGACATTATTAGGGCTTTAATCCATATTACTATAATTTTATTATTAGTTAACATAATAATCAAAATGGTGATTCATAACAATTATGTCTACGATCAAACATATTTTCCTCCAATCTCTACAATTAACCGGAATATTTTTGTGAAAGCATCTTCTAAAGATTCAGGGGGTTCATTTGATTCATTACAGAATTTATATGCAGCAAATAAAAAAAATAAGTTCAAGTCAAAGATATAGCCTTTTAATTTTCAGGAATAATATCAATTAAACAGTTTTAAAATCCAAATATCAAAATGTGCACTTATACAATTTACTTATTTATTTTCATTATCTTTACAGTGACGTGACCGATTCCTCTCCTGCTTTTTGGCCTCGCCTTATGAATCCAAGAATATGATTGGACAAAACGTCACAACGTCATTACTGTGGGCGGAGCTTGTGGAATAACAGTGCAGCTCCATCTTTGTAGGATTTGACAGGAGCTTTGACCTGTGTCGAAGAGGACCAGAAGCCCGGGGCAGAAGAAGTACAAGTAGACTGTCATTATGAAAACAGCAGCATAGATACCCGTTTTTCCTAACAGAGACAGTTTAATTTAATGTTATTTAGCAGCAAGTAGGCCTATATTAATTTACACGACCCTTTAAAATGCCTAATTTCAGCGCTCTCGCTGGACTCTTTGAAATTCAACGGAACTAATGGAACACGCGGGCTTAAAATAAATCCTTTTTGGTGAATGACACTATATCAGAAAGCCTTCGTGATAGCAGCGGAGATACACACACGGAAGTGCGGACATGGCTGACAGGACTGCTCCCAACTGCCACCTGAGACTGGAGTGGGTGTACGGATACCGGGGACATCAGTGCCGCAACAACCTGTACTACACCGCCGCCAAGGAAATTGTCTATTTTGTCGCTGGTGTGGGAGTTGTGTACAACACCCGGGAACACAAGCAGAAATTTTACCTGGGGCACAACGATGACATAATAAGGTAATAATGAGACATAACAATGAGACACGTTTACATCCGCGACAGTTTGTTTCAGCACCGCGGACAGCACCAGACCTACTGCAGAAATTGTGAGTGTGTAATGTTGTGGATGCCGGTGTCACCTTGTGCGGTGTAATGTGATATTTTTAAGCTTCAGGGGGAGCAAAACGAAACAGCATCTTCAGTTTGGAAAGGGGCGTCCTGCTCATAGGCACTTCAGCAGGGCAAATGACTTTATAGCACCAGTAACTTTGCTGACACTCCCCGTGACAAATCTATGTCACATTATTAAAAGCTAAAAATTCAGAAATGTCCAACACAGTATTTTTAAGCCATACTTTTAACAATGGACTTACCGAAATTGCTGTTTAAATAAGATTAGACAAACAGTCTGTTCAATGAAGTCACAGCCGCCTGTCTTGTCCTTCCTTTCAGCTGGAATGTACACTTGAACGTGAATGTCCTTGAAGGAAATCTGCCTGTGGCTCGTGGTAATTTATCTCAGCGTAGCCACACAAACCTTGGCACACCTGTTCTTTGAGAAAAAACACGGCAAAATAACCAGTCACTTATGTAATGATCCTGCTACACAATGATATGTGTTCAAGGCCTCAGTTGACATCTCTGCAGGGGTTGGCCTGGAGATGACTAGCTTCATAAACGGTAATGGTGTTCAGCTGGGTCCTTGCTTCATTATTAATTGCACAATAGAGATACTAACCCTTTATTGCCCCCGGGTGAAGTTTCTGAGGTCAAACACAATGCTAGAGGAGGAGTTAACTGCAGCAAGCTGAGATGAGTCAATAGAAAAAGCACCATGCATTTGCAAACGAAATGAATGAACCAGTCTGTGAATTACTGGTGAATCACTCCTCTAGCTTGAATATTAAATGTTCAGGGAAATTAGACTAAATTAAAGGAAACCATCCAATGCATTTGTCATTAATCCTGCTTTTTATTAAATTTATACTTCCAATAAATGCTTTTTTCCGTGTGAGTCTAACTGCTCCAATAGGCATTGAGCTGGGTTGAGATATGATTGCAAAAGCCATGGTATGATTTGAATCATTATCATGTTCATTAAGCCCCCAGGCTGCGATATCATAATTCCAGAGGAGACCTATTAAAGAAATGATTGTTGCCAGACAGTGTAGTAATGATTATGAAATACCATGCCGGCAGGATTCCTCTCTCCAAAGGAGACACTTGATCCTCTTATTGCAAAGGTCAGGAGTTCACATTTTTCGTCTCCTTTGTCCTCCCTCTGTAGTGGTAAGGATGTATTCAAAGTTCAAGCTACAGAAATCTCTCCTGCTTTCTTGTTATGTTGACACATACTAAACAACAGTCAGGTCAGATTCTAGAGGAGTGCACACGAAGCGTTCAGTAGCAAAACGAGAGGGGAACTCTGTAGATGGAGCACTGAATAAGCGCTCAGACGTTTCTCTAACTCTTATACTGTAGGTCCACTCCCATCAGAGAGAACATCAACTTGAATAACTCTTAATGCTTTCCACCCTCCTTTTTTCTTGATCTAATGTCCTTTCTGCTATGCTTGGATTATTATTTGACTTTACAAATGAATTTCTGCCCTGATTTCCGACCCATGGTTTTATTCAATCTGCAATGAAACCATGAACCTTTCACAAAACCAGCAAAGGTTCATTCTGCTGGTTGTAATTTAGTTAACTTTTTCAAATACAATTAAACACAGCCTGATTAGAGGTATTAACCTTCACTTAAAATCAAAATTTTACTTAAACCTAAACTTTTACTTGGAACTTAAACTTCAGAGCTTAGTTTATTTTCTGTGCCCTCATGCTGACATGCAGGGCACGTACCAAACCTGGCTCATGCACACGAACATAATCAAAGCACCAACATAAACACCGACAGTAGGTTCAATCTTATAAAAATGTGTTGAGGCCACTGAGTTTCCCCTCAAACAAAGCAAACCATTCTTATAACGCAGAAGATGGGGACGTTATTTATGATTAAATATGCACAAGTGTGGGAGGACAGAGTGGTGGGTCTACAGAAGCAGACCAACCTTCTCTGTTCAGTCCCTGTTTTGTGGGCTTAGTCTTTGAAGTCTCCTGCCTTCTTTTTCCATCTTATGAAGGCAATTAGGCTGAGAAACAAAACCCAGTGAATATTGGAGGGAAAAAAATGTTTTCAGACACGACCCTGCCTGATCAGAGGATGCTGGTTTATCTCTTCATAAATTATTCATAAGCGTAAATAGGCATAAATTGATGCCTATTTGTTACAATTTAAAAGAATGGTTTCATTATAAAATGCATTCATTCTTCGTAATGAAAGGTATAATTATTTCCAATTTTTTTGTTCCCTGAGATAAATATTAGATTAGTCATGGTGTAAAACATTGTGTGATGCTGCAATCTCTATGATGAAGCTAAATATAGCTGCAGCTACTTAAATAACATTCAAATCAACCAGTCAGAATGACAGCTACCCTCCTAATAAATAATTTGTTGTTGTAGCACCTGGATTTCGTACATACAGTATGCTGATCCATGTTTTATGTAAAGTCATAGTGAAAGTTACCAAGTTAAGTTACCAAGTGTTATGGACATGGGAATGCTGCTTCCTAAAGAAACTCCTTTCAAGCTTTACTGTGGAACACAGCCAACGTTACAGATTACAGAGGCCAGACTGAGGCTGGTCTTGTTTAAGTGAGTTTGGAGGGATGCTGTAGATCCATTTTAGTCCGCGGTGCTTCAGAGTTCATGGTAAATGTGTTGGGTTTGCAGGTCTATTCTGTGAATGTGAGAACAAACTTGGTTAAAGTTAAAAGTTCTTTAATGTGACACAAATAAGTCTGATGCATCAGGTGTGTGAGGCAGACAAGTGTCATGAGAATTACAGATATGTTCCATCCTTTTGTTTAATCTTCTTCGACGAATGCTGTGTTTTAGCTAAATTCTCAGCTGAAATTGGAAGAATTTCAGATTTTTTATACTCCTTTTCTGCAATCTTCCCACACCAACAAGTCTAAGCATATAGAAAATCTAATCACACTAATAACTTTTACTCGTGCTGATGTAAATGTGAAGCTAAATTCTTGCGTTACATTGTCTGTGAGTGCATTTACATGCAAAATACCATCCTTGTTTTGCACTGGAGTTCTTATACATTTTTGCAGAAAGCTGGACAAAACTGACAGTTTGTATCGGTGCACTTATGTCATTTCAGTCCCCACTTTTCCCATCATCTGCTTGCATTTGTGTTCTCATTCCTCCCAACCATTCTCACTGTCATGTCTAGCATCACAGTTTCTATTGTGGCTCTTTAAAATAGCACAACCAGTCTCGGTTTGGATGTACATTACCAAGATACTCCAAAAATCCAATCACAACCAGGATGCTTTTGCTCATATAATTGCAGTGAGATGCTGCCAGGCTTCTCTGTAAACCAGAGCTCTGTCTCTAAAGAGCACATCTGTCTTACCCAATTAGCATCCTCCAGAGTTTATTTACCTTCTCTGGCAGAATGTCTTAATTCAACACTGTTGTCTCTGGGACTTGGAAAAAGGCAGACAGTTTTAACGGGTATAATGAGTGATTTACACACACAAGGTGGAAATGGCCGAGCGTGTTCAGACACTGTCCTTTACCTCATTAGAAATCATCAATCAATTATTATTGTTACTTTGGACTGATATCATAGTGACTAAATTAAATTTGTAATGATTTTATTCAGATCCTTTTATACCAAAACATTTTAGGAATCTTCTGCTTTCAGGAGATTTTAATTTGAATAAATTTAATAGAACATGATGAAATCTATATGCATTGAAAAGGGAATTCTAATTATTTATTGCTTTATCAGTTATTCTCTTGATTTATTAGTTTGCTTTATAAATTGACATGAAAAGGAGGACAATGTCAGATGTCAGATATGCAGATATTCCCACTAGGCAAAGTGACATGATTAAATTGATTACTTTGTTCAGCCAAAACCCAACCATATTCAATTAAAGTGATCCAAGCAGATAAGCAAAACAGTGCCAAGATTTTTAATCAGGTTTAATAAGCTTCAACCAAAAGGAAAAAAAATTAAATGTAGTAATCGAAAAAATGAGTGATTACTCACTTACCATTTTCTTGTCTGTTTTGTTCTTTGCTTGTTAGCTAAATAACACCAAACCTAGCATGCTGAATTTCATTAAACCTGGGGCAGAGATGAGAGATGTGGGGCGAGGCATTACATTTTGGCTCTGATCCGAACCACTTTCTTTAAAACAGCAACACTGGCTTTGGCAAACGAATATGCTCTCTTGGTACGTTTTCATTAAAGAATTTTCAGTCGATTGACTAATTTGACTAATTAATTAACTTGCAAATCATAATCTGACAACTCCAGAACCACAGATGAAGATTAGATTTTTAAAAAAGGCTATTTCTAAATCCCAGCTAATATTCTGCAAGCGCATCATCGCCAGTGTCACTCCTCTTTCATCCTTGTTGTATCTGTTTTTGTGCTATTCAAAATCTAACAAAGAGCTGAAATGCTTACCTTGACGTTATGAATGCTGATTTTAGTTTTTGGAGCTAAGAGCTGGATTAACAACTCTTAACATTAAGATATGTGCCCATTGTATAGCCTTTCTAAAATGTAGAATTCATCTTTTCTTCTGTATTCCATTGTAGCCCCAGTATTATAAAAAAAAAACATAAAAAAATGTCATACCCATTTGCCGTTAAAGTGTTTTAGGGGTTGGAAATAAATACCTTAATTTCATGTTTCTGCAAGGAATCTGCTGCGATGTCCTTTGACTCCTGCTGTGATGCATCAGCTCCGGAGGCTGTTTATTTACCTCAAATCTACATAACAAAAGGCTGTTTAACTGCTGCAGTATTTACTGTATCAAGTGCTACAGGATTTGGCAAATGGAAGACAACCAAACAGGCATAGCTTATATCAAACAGAAGAAGTGTGAAAATGCGCTGCAGGCAGGCAAAGTCATTAGTGATGGCATTTAGGAAGCTCTTCAGATGAAGAAATGTGAGCGAAACGGGGATCTTGTGGCTGGTTCGGAGACATTTGTTTTGCAAGGAACATCATGTTAAACACATGAAAACACAAAATAAATGAATTGTTCAAGGATCTAACCAAGCCAATTTGCTGTGCAATACCTGCACACAGCAAAGGGGATTTCTCTGTTTTTTCTGTCTGCATCTCAAAATGTTCCAATCAGTTTTTCACTCTTCCTCTGAGAGCTATTTTTAGCTTATTTGTCATTAAAAAAGTAAGATGAGAGCTGTGTCAGGTCGACAAGAGGCTTAACAAAGATGGTGACAAAGTGATACTACACAGGGATGCTTCCAAGAGGATAAAGATCAGGCCTGTCACTTCTAACCCACCTTAGATTTAAAAGATGCCTATCAGTAGATATACACTAGAAATGCAAAGGAGAGAGAACAGGGAGCGACGGAGAGAAGAAGAGGTGTGATAGTTTGTTTTATACTGATAAGATGTAGCATGTTGATGCTGACTGGCCCATTAAGCCCTGTGACATGCTGCCTAAAGACACGCCTGGATTAGGAATTCTGGAGAGCAGCTGCTTTTGAGCCAGTCGGATCATAATTGAGGGAGCTCCGCTGTGGCATAGGATATATAGGCCAGGAGAAGGCTGGAAGAATCGCCTGGTGAACGTGACTAGGATCTGCAGGGTGAATGGGTGGAGCAAAAAGATGGAGCGACAGCTTTATACAGCAGGCTGTTGCTCAGATGTACAGTAGGGACGCTTGTGGGTGGGGGGGTGGCTGGAGTGGAGGCGAAGCTGGGATTATGTAACACTTTTACAAACATATGCCTGGTGATGGGAGGAAACCCTGGATGAATAAATATAGGCAGAGAATAGTTGAAGGGAAGCTCAGGAAGATTAAGAATAATATTAAATTCAGAGGTTCATTAATGCTGCTCTTTACTCTGTAAACACCCTGTAGACACGAGTGAAGCCAGGCTGTGTGTGCGTTTTAGCATGGCTGAGTTAATTGAACCATGTCACCTCATCAAGCTGCCTCTCTGCTTCAATGTTCAGACCCAACCCCAGACTTAATGTGCTCATTTCGTCCCAGTGGTTTCTGCTGGAAGGGTGAATCCCTCACACATGCAAGCACGCAAATGGCAAAGTCTAACAGATTTTTGTCTCCCCCTTTTTATTTCTTCGCAGTCTTGCATTACATCCGGAACGCGTGTTGGTGGCCACGGGACAGGTGGGCAAGGAGCCCTACATATGCGTATGGGACTCCTACACCGTGCAGACTGTATCAATCCTCAAGGATGTGCACACACACGGCATCGCCTGCTTGGCCTTCGACCTTGAGGGACAGGTACAGCTGTGGGGCAGCACTGCTTGGTTAAATAACAGGAATATTCTCACCCAGTGTAGCATGAATTTCCTGACAAAGCAGGAAGTGTAAGAGCAAGAAAACAGCACATAGAATGGCTCTGCTTTTAAGATTTCACTGGGAAACCATTGTGTTTGATACTATTTGATACTTAAAAAGAACAGCAGTGTTCCTTCAGGCACTTCGTACAGATTATCTTTAAAGCAGACATTTTAACATCCTTTTTTGGTTTTTGATATTCTCTAACTGTATGCTCATCAGCCACCACCTAGTCTCCAGTTTATGCTGGGAAAATAAATACCATACAGAATAATTGCTTGCTTTTTAAAAACAAATCTTCGTCTTCCTCCAGTAGGAGCTCTCAGAATAGACGTCTGTGTTTTTACTAAAGGAAATGACATGAACCTTTGCTATTTTCCTGTTCGAGTACTGAGCCGGGGATTTAGATTGAAAGTGACAGTGTTTAGCGGCTCTGTTTACTCTCCGTCTCTCCCCCTCCTGGATCAGAGGATGTCAGAGCTGAACTCAGACAATCCAAAAGAAACTCTGGTGTCATTATATTGTTCATCTATTAAAGCAATCTCCAAAAAGATACATTGATGTATGAGACATCTCTTGCAGATATTAAATATCGAGAGCTGCATTCATGTAATCTGGTACAAGAAGTGCAATAAGTCAAGTTTTTTGTTCCACTTTATTTCAGTTTCTCACAATAATTCTACATGCTACATTTTGTTGTGGTTGAGGTTCCATTATGTTCTTACATGACAGCACGGATAATATCCACACAAAACCCTCGTTAACCCTCAACAGGACTAAGAGTATGCAGCCACACTCAGACACATAAACATTAGTTTTCTAAACCAACATGCTGATTTACTGTGTGGCAGTTTTACCATGCAAACTATCCCAGCAAGTTCACATTTTCTCATAAGTTTGTGTTTTTTTCACTACTAAGTTTGATGAGTCCTCAGTAGCATTGCAGATACTTCTATCACGGTCAGAAACCTCAAGCTAAAGTCTCAAGCTAATGGCCAAAGCCCAGTTATGAGCTTGTTTATGACAGCTGGTGGGTGGCCATTGATTAAATTAGCTCAAGCAGGATGACACACCTGAGGGAACCCCATAGGTGACATGGTGAGATGTGTCCCTTGTGTGTAACAATGCAATACTTTTGCATTACCTTGCAATACGTTTTGTGTTACCAGGCAATAAGGTATGCAGGTCATGTTATTATGCTCAGGCGATTGTTGTCAGACAGACCTGGGTGGTGTCAGGTAAACATGATATGATGCTCATGCCTCCTGGCAAGCACAGTTTGAATATATTTTTATTGCAGACTGATCTCAGAATAAAACCTTATAGACTTCTCCCAAGAGTGTGAGCGCTCCATTGATGTTTCCATGGTGACGCATTAACCAAAAAGTGGGCTGAATATAGCACATTATTG
Organism: Craterocephalus amniculus; assembly: GCA_036024015.1. Lineage (NCBI taxonomy): Eukaryota > Metazoa > Chordata > Actinopteri > Atheriniformes > Atherinidae > Craterocephalus > Craterocephalus amniculus. The sequence goes on along the minus strand of JAVQJG010127395.1, from coordinate 48,556 downwards.
CAGAGTAACCCAAAAGTATTGCAAGGTTATGCAAAAGGAAAACATCTCCCTGTGTCACTGAAGGGGCTGAGTACACATTTGATAGACTGGAAGCTACCTGTGGCAGAATGTTACAGGGAAGCAGAGTTTGTTGCTGGAGGGAAGCAGGAAGTTAAGGAATGCCAAAATGTGAAAAAGAAAAAAACAAAAAGGCTGATTTATTAGTTTAATAAGATTCTCTTATTAAGAAGTGCAAACAGCTAATTACATATGACTTTTTGTTAAGTCCTGTTTGTCTGAGAATTATTGAAACCTTGAAATTGTCCATCCAATCTGAGATTTGTGGGTTTTCTTACAATCTCGGACACCCAGAGCCATTTACTCTCTGAGTCAAGAGACACAACTTCCCCTAGAATACTAAAAAATGAGTTTTATAACATGTATTATACATTATTCTTCAGAAGTTATAGGTGTGTTGTTTCTGTCAGTGCTGAAATAGCAATTGGTAAATATTTGCAAAATATCAAAATTTTTCCACTAATAAATAAGTCTCTCTCTCATCTTAAGTGAGGTATGTCCATTTGCACAGCAGCCAAAAGAAAACACCCAATCTTTGAAAATACTGACTGGCCAAATTCTTCTTTTCCAGGTTTGATTACTTCACAGTTGCTCCAGAATACCACCCAGCCTTTAAAATATGTCCTGTGGAGAACATAAATGTCAAGGAATTAAGTGGCAATCCATCCAGCAGCTGTTCAAATGGACTAGATGACAGGACACCCTTAGAGCCATATCACAAACCCGTCATGGTTTCACAAGGTTTTACTGTTTTGTTATCATTAGCAGATCCTTTTTTTAAGAGAGGACGTCCATTGCCAGGCAAATATAGTCACAGAACAGATAAGGGTCTTCAAGAGAGCTGCTTTCCCCGCTTCTGCTCCAATGCCGTTCATGCTGCGTACTCAATCAGGCAGCTATAGGTGGCTCCTCTAGCAAAAGCACTCAAATGTGCTCACTAGAAGTGCCAGGGGCTGGACAACTGTTCTCTTCTGCTCTGTAGCCATTATTAGCCTGTTCATTGTGGCCTATCATGCTACAGTGGAAGTCGCTAAATTTGCAGGGATGAGTGTGAGAGCAGAGTTTCCACCCACTGTGATGCATTTCTCTTTGCTCTCTCTACAGTGTTTGGTGTCTGTCGGCTTGGACTCAAAAAACACAATCTGTGTGTGGGACTGGAGGAGAGGACGAGTTCTGGCTGCAGCTCCTGGTCATACAGACAGGGTAAATGCTTTCTTCCTCTCCTGTCTCTGTCACAAGCTCCATATCGACAACCTCAATTAGCTATAAGCGCAAGCTGGAGTGCCTGCCCGATGGGGACATAAACAAGTTAGGTCTGATTGATCATGAGCTTTCCAGAGCCCATCTGAGAGGGCGCACGGCTAATGAAAAGGAATTTTAAAAAGATGAAATACAGGCAGCTGTTTTCTTATTCAGCCCACACACATTATGACACATGCCGTGCAAACACATGCAGAGACTTAATTTCACTTACAGTTTCTCTAATCTTCTCTTCAAGTATAATGTTGTGGAATTTGTGCTCCAGTAATATCAGTGTTTAATACAGGGATGTCAAACATACGGCCCAGGGGCCAAAACCAGCCCGCCGAAGAGTCTAATCTGGCCCACAGGACAAATTTTACTCCAATCTAAATGTGAAGTATCAATTTTTGTTTAGTTCCAGTACCAGTAATAAAATGATTTACCACTGTTCTGGATCCATTGTTATGTGTAAGTTGTAATAGTTGTGTGATTAAGCAAATATGTTAAATGAAGTAAATATGTAAATAAATAAATCTAAAAGAGAAATTTTTTACAAAAAAATATGAAATAGGTTTTTTATCTCATGTAAATTATTTAAGTTAAATTGTCAAATTCAAAAATGAGAAAATTCATGCATATTTGTTAAAAGATTAACACATTTTTTTGTTTTATTCAATCTACAAAAAATATTTAAATAAATCAAAATGTTAATGTGTAACTCAGGCAAAATATTATGGAAATTTCCTTTTTTTAAAAATAGAATTCAGATTTTCATAGTCTTTTCTAAACAGTTAGAACATTAAACAAGGGGATTTATACTTCTTTACGCTAAAACAAAGTGAAAAATGTGATTTTTCATTGTTCAAGATTATGATGTTGTCAATCTACTTCTTCGTCCCACTTCAGATCGAATTGCACTGAATGTGGCCCCTGAACAAAATGAGATTGACACCCCTGGTTTATTACTTCATATGTTTCCTCCCACAGATATTCGACATATCATGGGATTTGTACCAGCCCAGCAAGCTTGTAAGCTGTGGTGTCAAACATATCAAGGTACGGCCGTTTTCTGGTCTTTTTACATGCAGTGACTTTGAGTCATCTCTAGGCTGCTAGGGTTCGTGTTCGCATTTGCATAACATGTGAAAACCGATTATAATTTTATAAGTTTAAAGAAACTGGTCGCTCAATGGTCGTTTTTTCCCTTCCTTCTCTGTTTTATATTCACAGCCATATCAAAGTCCTAAATATAGATTTATGCAAATTCACTTTATTCCAGAGTCCACGGTTATTAGGCACTTAACATAAGTAGGACATGCAATGACTCAGAGTCCCTCTCCTGAAATTTTGTAGTAATCTGCACTGCAGAGAGGAAAAATGTCCTCCTTTCATGTGGGACCATGACTCTGCCACTCTGCCCAGCCCCCTCCCTTTCATCTGTTTCCATTCAGCTTTTGAAAACCTACTGCATAAAACTGCAGCTGTGCCTACTTGCCTCTCCGGCTCCATCTCACACACAACAGTGGCGTGCATAAATCTTCAATGAGTTGATGCAGGATGTCTTCATCGAGTCATCCCTTGGGATATGCGGTTCTGTTCAGGACCACGGAGGATTATTTCCCAAACATGGGTAAAAGAATAAAATGTGCTTAGATAGGAAATATGCCCCCTGGCTCTGCAAGGCTAAACAGTGCAGAATGCTTCAATGGTTTGATGCAGTGAGGGAGGACTACTCTGCTCATTTCTCTGTGGTATAACATCTAAGTGGTGACTCCCTTATTTAAATCCAGCTTGACCTGCCTCCCCTCTCATAGTAATTCCCCTTCCTGAACTTTTCCCCCACCGAAATGCATACATCCCCGCTGATTGTTGCACCCACCAGTCCCTTCTGAATCCTTCAGTCTATTCTTTGCTCCTCTTCCTCCTAGTCCCCATTCCTCCCTTCTAGTTTTCCGATGCCAAGGCAATCCAGCAATTGTCCCACATAATTCCCCAACCTTCACCCTGCAGACCATGTGACATCTGCTCCCCCGGCCTGTGCTCGCTCAGCGATTATAGCACTCAGAGCATGCAGGAGATTTAGCCCCAGTAATCCACTCACTAGCAGGCTGAGGGAAACACAACCTCTGTGACGAGGACAGTTTCCTTCTCACACAGATCTCCATAGCTGTTTGTGTTTTCATTCACTTACAACAACTGGGACCTTAGTCTGCTCTTCTTCTGCCACGTTATAGCTTATTATTAAGGGCTTTAATACCCTCTGCCCTAATAAACTCCACTCCGCCATTGTTTCGGATTGAATAGTTTTATTATTTTAGGCATGTTTTAAGTTCTTTCATACCCTAGATTAAGATTAATCAACTGTTTAAAAATATGTATAACTAACTACAGGTTGGGCACCTTATTTTTAGAACAACTCCTGTAGTCTTATTGATTTAGGGTTGTGTCAATACCGATACTGATACCGATACCGATACTGCTCTACAGTACTTGTACTTGTTCTCTTGATTGATACCAAGAACCAATCCCAATTTATTACACACAATGTTTATTTTCACTGAAATTTTAGTTATGTTGTCATTTTTATTTATGTTTTATTTTTTCATTGATTTTACCAACGTTTGTTGTAAAAAGCAAAGAAGAAAATCAGGGGTGCACTGAATATTTGGCCACCAAATGTATTCGTCCGAATAGTGCAAAAAAAGCTACATTCGGCCTTTGGTGGAGTGAGTTAAAAGAAAGGCTGAATAATGGCTGTGACGCAGTGATGCAATCGACATGGAATGGAATATTTAAAGATGCCAGAATATACTCAATAAATACTCACATTGATTAAAAAATGTTATGCAATATTATAAAAAGAAGTGTAAAAACTGTAACACATATAATAATCTGCATTCGGTATTCAGCCAAACATTTTAATGTTATTCAGCCTCAGCTGCAAGTTTTTATTTTGGTGCATCCCTAAAGAAAATAAAACCTGTCTTTCAGTTTATTGCATTTATTTTCTGCGGTAGAAGTATTGATATCGGTACTCAGTATGGGCAAGTACTCCGATTCAAATATCAGTATTGTTTCGCTTTGGAAAAAAGTGTTATTGCTGCAACCATATTTAAAATCCACAATTATTCCACACAGAGTAAGCCTGGATGTTACATTACAAAATATACAGGGAGTGTTGATATTTTTAATAAATAAAGAAGAACAAGAAAAGATAAATAAATTAGACTCAATTTGAAAATGTAAGGAGGCAGACAACCTGATCTGGAGGGGGAGGCTTTTCTGTCCTGTCTTGTTCGGTGCTGTTGTATTATGTATGCTTTAGCTGTCTCCTGCTAAGTGACCTGTCAAAAGAAAATGTGTAAAAATGACTTACCTGTATAAATAGCTAGTTCACTCTTGTACTTATGTTATTCCAAATGTTTTTACCATGTACAGAGTAATAATTTAATTCAGTGTAATTTATTGTCAGAGGTATCAAATGCTATTGAGTCTTTTAATAAACCCACTGACAGGGATACAGTGTTAATTGGAACAGAGCACATTTTATTCAGTACACAACACAGTAATCCGGGCAAGTTGTAATAATGATGTGATCCATGACTCTCAGTGGCTTTCGGGGTAATAATCACAACCTAAACAAGTTAAATACAATCTCTGTGCAGTGTTTTGGCTGGATTTGCAAGTGACAGTGACAGAATGCCTTGAATGTTTCCTCTCACCCTGTAACGCTCCACTCGGTCAATTCTATGCTTGTGCAAGTAGCTCACAGGGGCTGTTATCTGTGACAGATCAGAGTACAGTTAATGAAAGATTTCCCTGTAGCCAGGGGGAAATATAGATTTGTTTTTCACTGCATGACAAAATGAATGTGTTGGGTGAGAGTGTGAAAGGTGTGATTATCACTTTTCATGTGTGAAATTGGAGAGCTATGAAATGTTTTAGTTAGAACCCGGCTCATTTGGCAGTTTTATTACAACAATGTGCAACACGCTCCATAAACAAATTTGTAATTCATCCGGGCTGCCCTACAGTTTAATTTAACACAGTACCTAAATTTGCAGTAATCATGAGCCATCAGTTAACCTATATTATATAAAATGTGTTGCTTGTGTTTAATTTGAAGGAAAAACTATGTATATTAGATATATTTTCATCAGCAAAAGTGGTGAAGACAATGTTACTTCCTGACGTCATCATTTTGAATGGAAGATGTCAAAAAGTGGAAATAACATGCTGAAACATACCTTGTTAAACATTTTATTCCAACTATAAAAGACAGTACATGCTACTAGGTCACACCATAGACAGGTTTTAGTCTATCCTGAGGCTATCTAGGAGAAAAAAGATACAAATAAGCACAAATGCTTTACATTACCTCAGAAAATAAATAATACAGGCTTGATGGTGATGGGTGAAGAGTACCACTAAGATTACAAGCACGTTACTTAGAAATGAGTGGAAAGCTGCATGTAGGCCTGGAGCAGTGCAGAAAATATGCCAACAAATCATCAGCTGTATGCATTTCTTTTTAAGTAGTCAGCAAACATTATTTTCACACAGTGGTTAGCAGTTTGGCTGTGTGGATGGCTGACAGCTCATAAAGGAAATCACCTCAGGTGCAGCAGTGTACCTGCTGAATTACAGCCCTTTTTTTCCTTATTACAATGTAAAGGTGTCTCTTGTAGTTATGATAGAGGTAACTAAGCTAACGACCTCTAATCCTGTGTTAAGGTCTCTGTGCAGTATGAAAATATAAAAAAGGTTACTCAGAGAGCGCAACACTGCTTATCAGGTTTTAATATCACTCCATCTATGTACCTTGTTCTCTTTTCCAAGCCTCATCACAAACCCCGTCAGTATCCCCGTCTCCTCAGCAGCGAAGGGATTAGCTACTGCCCCAGTCTTGCTGCCTTATCAGCTGTGTGCAGAGAGGGCTGTGGAGTCACGCTGTATCCCAACCCCACTGCTTCCACAACAGGCTGCTCCACAAATCCCCCCGCCCCCCGGCACCAAACCAGCTCTTGACATATTTCCGCCTGCATGTACATCTTCCAAGATATCACATATTTTTATAATCTTACCTACTTAACCTTCGAATCTCAGGGAGGAGCTGTAGATTTGTTGAGTTCTTTTAAGTTGCGTACAAGCCTTTTGATGTTTGATGACAGGGCCGTCTCAGCTTCTGATCCCCGCCTCTGATAATCGATCTCTGCTGCACACAGCAGCGCTATCAGTCAAGGCAAGTGAGTGTGTGAAAGGCTTTAGCTGTCAAGGAGTTTTGTTTGTTCATTTTGATACAGCTTTCAAGATGCTCATCAATAATTCCTGTATTGTGAGACAAGAAAAAAAAAAAAAAAGACAGAACAATGCTTACATTTATATGCAGGTGTAAGGTTCAGAATATGTGTGTAATAAAGAAAGTGGCAGCTCATGTGGAGATAACCACACCCCCCCTCCTTCAGATACACCATAGGTGTGTCAGAACTGCCGTTTTCCTGCTGCTTTTCAGTGATGAATGTGTCTCGGTTTTACGCGCCGACGGCTGTGTTTCAGTATTCGAGACGCCTTCCCTCATCATCCCTGTGATCTCATCTCCATGCAGACAGAGTGTCTCCCTTTCGTTCTCTCCTCCTGCGTGAGATGGATTTAACCCTCAGACGAAGCTGTGACTGTGCATCCCAATGACCTTGTTCATAAATAATGAGCCTGCATGTTTGCATCCGTGTTCCTGTGCATACTGATCAAATGGCTGCAGCGCTGACCCCCAGAAAAAGCTCTAAGCACCACATTAAGAAAAAGGGGGTCTTTGATTTACTTTGCTTTCTTTTAAGGTTTTTACGTGTTGTTTTCAGCTCAATGATATGTTTATGTCCGACCATGTATCACCTGATTATTCACACCCTCTTGTTTCCAAATTCTGTGTGATTGTCAATTTGCTTTTTCAGGGCAGGATTACACAGGGGATTATTAGCCACAACGCTCTTCCACCATTTCTGTTTGTGTTGCAGTTTTGGAGCTTATGCGGTAATGCTCTGACGCCGAAACGCGGCGTTTTCGGCAAAACGGGGGATCTCCAAACCATCCTCTGCCTTGCCTGCGCTAAGGATGAAATCACGTATTCGGGTGCCTTGAACGGCGACATATACGTCTGGAAAGGCATCAACCTGATGAGGACGGTTCAAGGAGCTCATGGGGTACGTTTACATGCACAGGCTGCTTTTAGACACCCACCTGAAGTTCAAATCTCTAGTTAACCAGGTTTGTAGCCATGCAGTTTGTTTCATCTGATTCTGCTCAGCGGAGAAGGATCAGCCTTTTGCTCCACAGGATTAAATGATATCTATGGGATCAACAGCTGGGTAAGGGGGTATGAGAATGGGGGAGGGGATAATAACTACAGTACATGTTCATTCCAGCTTTTTGAAATGCCAAATGTGTATCTGGGGCTTTAGAAAGGGGCTTCCTTGTGCACCTATAAGGCTAAAACCACCAGTCGAGCTTTACAATATTAATAAAACAAATATGACGACCCGGTTCCTTAGCTTGGTCTCATCTTGAGAGCACAGTAGCAGGTTTGTAATGTTAAAGCCCCGTTAAACAAATCGCTGGCTGAGTGTCACCACTGTGCCATTGTAGCTGGGACTGTTTCTGTCACTGCTCATTTACTATGCAGATCCTCGCTGACTGCCCATCATTTCATCCAGTCAGGGATTTTCAGCATGAATGCCTGTGAAGAGGGCTTTGCTACCGGGGGCCGGGACGGCTGCGTCCGGCTGTGGGATCTCAACTTCAAACCAATTACTGTCATTGATCTCAGGGAAACAGACCAAGGATATAAAGGTGATGTGAAACCGCATTCTCTTCTTTCCATTCAATAGAATACAGAAAGGCTACAAGACAAATTGTCCTCCCCTGAGATCCTGTAAGAACTGTATACATCTACAGAAAAAAACATCCTTTTTTCCCATTTATGTTCACCGTACTAACATTTCCCTTCTTCTTTTCTATTTCTTTCATCTCCTTTGTTTGTAATCTTGGACCTAACAGTAGCTAGAGGTGAAAATAGCCGAGGTGGGTAATATTATTGAGGGCAGAGATAACTATGTCAGTGTGTTTGTAGCAGTCCCCATAATGTTTTGTTCTTCCTCCTTGTTGTTAGTACAAGCTCTGTTGCAGTTTCTGCACCATACACAGATGTCACCTTCATTTACAGTCTTGTGCAAAAGGTGAAGCACCAAATGTAAAATTAATGTTTCATATCATTAACTGTCTGTGACATGCAAGGAGAGAGGAAAAATCTGTTGGCCTTGTAAAGATCTTTATCAAAGCAACACTACATTTGTGTTTTTTTCCAGGTTTATGGTGGGTTGATCTAAGCATCCTGTCTCAAGTCTTCTGTGTTTTTTTTCTCTTCATCTAATCCCAGACTGATCCATGATGTTCAGAATTCTGTTGCAGGGCGCCATGTTTCTCCATGGTCCTTGTGGTTTAAGGTTCTTGTAATGTCATTTTTCTCTGTGTTGCATGATGGCTGACGATCCAGACATCCAAAACTGCTAAAAACCTTTGCACAGGACTGTTTGTATACAGCACATGCATCCTGCATCCTATTCTTGCTGTATTATCCAGATTTAGTTGCAGATTGGCTTGAAAAAATCCCATCCTGCAGATGGCTATTATCACCTCGTGTCTTTATTATCCCTGTTGTCTCTCACTATGACTTTGAAAGCCTTTTGTTTAGCTGCACGCTAAGACTTGATTTTTATCGTATGTATGTTTTGGATAGGGCTTTCTGTGCGCAGCGTGTGCTGGCGGGGAGATCACATCTTAGTGGGCACACAGGACAGCGAGATCTTTGAGGTGGTGGTCCACGACCGCAACAAGCCTTTCCTCATTATGCAGGGTCACTGTGAGGGTGAGCTGTGGGCGCTGGCCATGCATCCCACTAAGCCTCTGGCCATGACAGGAAGCGACGACCGCTCAGTCAGGTAACGCTTCAGGTTCATGCTGTGTACTCAGAGCAAAGTGTGTTGGGACTAAAGATAACTGAAACTACCATTATCCAGAATAAATAGAAAAATAACTTGTAAGGTAATTAATAAGATGGTAAAGTAATAAACCTCATTTTTCACATTTCTGATGCATTTCTGCATCATTATGTAAAAAAAAAGGCCCACCTTTGAAAATATACATAACAATTAACAAGAGAAATAAATAAAGTGATAGATGGTTGCATTTTCACCAATTATATATACTATATTTTGTTTCTTTCTCCGACTGTTTTGTGTCTGAAGGATATGGAGCCTTATAGATCATGCGCTGATAGCTCGCTGCAACATGGAGGAGCCTATCCGCTGTGCAGCTGTGAGCACTGATGGTATCCACCTGGCTCTGGGGATGAAAGATGGCTCATTCACCGTGCTCAGAGTCAGGTCGGTCTTACAATTCAAAAGCCAGACATTTTTATCAGAAATTGAATGCCCAGTGAAATCAAGAGCTCTTGGCTCTTTTACTCTGTATCCATTTTATCTCCTCATTCATTTCTCTGCCTTTCTCCAGAGATATGACAGAGGTGGTCCACATCAAGGACAGGAAAGAGGCCATCCATGAGCTGAAGTACTCCCCTGATGGAGCTCACTTGGCTGTCGGCTCAAATGAAAACTCAGTAGACATCTATGGTGTGGTGCAGAGGTACAAGAAAGTGGGCGAGTGCATTGGCTCCAGCAGTTTCATCACACACATGGATTGGTCCACAGACAGCAAACACCTCCAGACCAATGATGGCAGTGGCAGGAGGCTCTTCTACAGGATGCCAAGTAAGTGCGAGGTTGCTGACAGCTCCGACAGCGAGGGATCTGTGATGTTATAAGAGCTGTTTTGTGAGGTAAATTTTCTGTCTTTTTGTTGAGGTGGGAAGGAAGTGACCAACAGGGAGGAGCTGAAGCTGGTTCAGTGGGCTTCATGGACATGCGTTTTGGGACCTGAAGTTAATGGAATATGGCCGAAGTACTCTGATATAAATGACATCAACTCTGTTGACGCCAACTTTAACAATCAAGTCTTAGTAACAGCTGATGACTATGGATTAGTCAAACTGATGCGATATCCGTGTGTAAAAAAAGGTAAAAAGTGACCTTGAGATTAAATATCAAGATATTTAGTCAATTTTATGCACGGTTTAACTTGTGTTTTCCTTTTTTTGTTTCAGGAGCAAAATTTAAAAAGTATTTAGGTCACTCAGCCCACATAACTAATGCTAGATGGTCACATGACTATCAGTGGGTCATAACTATTGGTGGTGCAGATCATTCAGTGTTCCAGTGGAAGTTTGTTTCTGAAAGAAAGTCTAAAGAGGCTCTGCATATAGCACCACAAGGTGAGACGACTTGTTCTATACTTCACACTTCTATGAAGTAAAACTTTCATTTTATGTCTAATGGATCCATTCAAGGATATTACAGAGTTGTGATGTGATGGAGGCTCCTCCAAAAATGCTATTACTTATTTTACAAAATCCATGTGTCCTGCCAACTAAACATTATGAAATTAAGCTACAGGATCCCTGATTTTTTACATCTGCTCAAGTGAGCAGAATATTGCTGTAATTTCTTTCATAATAGATAAAAAAGGGAAACATTTAGCTCTATTTTGGTTTTAATCAGTGTTACATGATGATGCCACTTTCTTGTCTGTCATGTTAAAAGTAATGCTTAACAAGTCGGTCTTTATTATTTACATGTATTCCACAGCAGCTGTACTGAAATGAAAATGCATTATATACATTATAAGAGCTTCTGTGACTGACTTCTGTTACATAACACACGTATTGCTCCCACTAGCCTCGTGAACTTGATGTGTTAAACCACCAGAGAGCAATGTACCAGATTTCTCCCCCCCTCATACTTTTTAATGAACTATCATTTCTACAAGGCGTAACAAAGGAACAGCCATCATGTTAATTAAGGCAAAACCAATAAAAGTGAATGGAGCTTCGTACGTATAATTGCGCTGTCATTCCCGAGTCATATTTTTCTTGAGACAGAGCGCAGTTGTGCTCTCGGAAATTACACCGCATACTAACTGTCTTTCCTTTTAATTTTCCTAATGGGTCTTGTGAAAAGTCGCTCAAAGCTGCCAGCTGGGCTCATTGCCTCGTCTTGGCTTTACTTTGCTGCATTAGCATTTCCATACATTTGTCTCGAGCATCGTCATGACAGCCTGAAAAATTGTAGGTGTCATAGTATTTTTACATGATTGACCCTCACTCCAATGCAAACTGGATGCACTGTTGTTTTCTTCTGGGATTGCAGAAGGGTATGTGTCTGATTTAAAGGCAGGGGAGGGTTTCACTTGGCAAGCTGTGAAATAACCTTGTTTTTGCCTGCAGAGATCTTGGCAGATTCTAACAGCGAAGAGTCAGACTCTGATCAGTCAGATGTGCCTGAGATGGACTCAGAAATTGAGCAGGAGACACAGCTCACATATCGACGACAGGTTTGTTGAAACAATCAAATTTCTGTATTTAAACACTAAAATTGAAAAAATTCCAGTGTTTGCTTTTAAGCAGCATGTAAATATGTTTCCACAAATATGTAGGTTTATAAAGAAGATCTACCTCAGCTCAAAGAGCAGTGCAAAGAAAAACATCGGTCGATGGCCATGAAGAAGAGAGAGCAAGCACCGGGAAGTGGTATAAAGCTGCACTTCATCCATGGGTGGGACAACTTTTTTTTAAAATTCCAACACATGCCAATTGTTTGGATATATCTCAAGTGCACAAATAGTCACATCCTCTTTTGTGTTTTTTATAGCTACAGGGGCCATGATTGCAGGAGCAACCTGTTCTACACCCAGACGGGGGAGATCGTCTACCATGTAGCTGCTGTAGGGGTTGTGTACAGCAGACAGCAAAACACTCAGCGTTTCTACATGGGCCATGATGATGACATCCTCTGTCTGGCAATCCACCCCTTGAAGGACTTTGTAGCGACAGGCCAGGTAGCTACCAATGTTCAAAGATGGCGTGAGATGTTTAATCATTTAAATCTTTTCATATACTGTTTGTAGCAGGTTTACTGTACTTTTGTTTATGTTTTTGTCTATCCAGGTTGGCAGAGACTGCTCAGTACACATATGGGACACGGAATCTTTAAAGCCCATGTCTGTGTTGAAAGGTTTCCACCAGCATGGAGTATGCGCTTTGGACTTTTCAGGTAACAACAACTGCAATTTGCAAACCCAGCCATTAAACACTTAAACATCCTGCTTTCATGAGCAACAAAGAACTTGTATCAGTCATTAAAAAATGGTAGATTTACAAGGCAACCAATATAGACGCTCGTCTGAAAAATCTTTTTTTCTTGTGAGCTATTCATCTCACTATCCTTAACTGGCCCCAGATAGAGGTAACGTAGTGATCTGTGTGTCAGTGTCAGTGAATCACCTTCTGCAGATCAAACCGAGTAAGATGCTTTCATGTTGCTAATGAGGGCAAAGTTTCACTGAAGCTTTGCCCTCAGTAAAGCGAGGACTGGCTTTCTCTTTGTAGTGCTGAATGATTTTCTTCCTCCACAGCGGATGGCAAGCGGCTCGCCTCGGTTGGTCTGGATGACAATCACACCATTGTGCTGTGGGACTGGAGAAAGGGGGAGAAGCTCTCTGCCATGCGGTTTGTATACTGTAGTTATATTACTACGTTGACAGGGATGAAAGTCGGCCTTTCAGCACACACCACCTGCCACCCCCACATCCGGGGGGCCTTGAAAAACCTTGCCTTTAATTCTGCAGATTGTTATAGCACCATTAGCTGAAGCATGGACATTTATAGATGAGAGCTTAAGTGAAGCCACTTGCCTGTGGAAGAGTGATTTATGGAGAAGTGCAAAGAAAGGAAATTGCCTTCCATGTTACTAGACCGCTCCACTGCTAAGCTGAGTTCTGCCTGTGTTAAAGTAGGAGTTTTCCCTAGAGCCTTGGCTGTACATACATGGCATGTCTCGCCTGCTTGCTATATTAGATGTGTGTTTTTTTTAAAAGAAAAACATATCAACATACTTCTTTCTCCACCAGACAAACATGCAATTAGATACTGCACACGCTGGATGTAAACAATCCATGCAACCAGATATGGGACACACTTACCAGCCTTGTAAAGCTAATGCACCTTGATTCCTTTAAACTGCTTGAATGATGCATTTCTTGATTAGATTTCCTGATTTTTTCACAGCATACTGTAACATTTTGTGTTTCACAAAGCAAGAAAATAAAAAACATAAATATGAAGAGTCACTGAAAAACTTGCAAACATTTTTGCTTTCGCTTTGTTGCTTTATGCACATCGTGTTTAAATCCCCCCTAGCTTCCCAGCATGTTGTGTGGCAGCCTCGTACTGCAGCTGAGGGACAGCTTGGAGCAGCTCTAATCTCCTTTGCAGACCCTAGTGGGCAGTCCAATGAGGTGGACATAGGGAGATGGGTCACTGCCTCATCTTTAGTTGACTGAAAAAGACTGGGTATGGGATATGAGGCCGTGGAGGGGGGAATGTAGGGGTATGCCAACATATGAAAAGAAAGGTCTATGATGGAGAAAGCACAATCCACAGATGGACTGTTAAAAGCTTTTAGTAAGCAAAATAGACTTATTAATGATAAACATTTGAACCGTAAAATGCTAAACTGTTTAAAAGCCAACTTTTCTTTACAGTTTTGTCTTTCAATGTTTTTTAAACTAAGCAGATTCCAACTTTTTGCACTGGTTATTTTGATTGAAAATTTGTATAATGAGTAAATTTTTTTCCACAAAATGAAAGTCAAGATTACTATTGTCGCTCATTCAAGTTCTATAATGTAGCATTCACTTTATTCGTATGATATTCAATGAAAATAAAAAAGTTTATTCATAAAAAATCTCACATGTGAGATCATTAGCCTCCAGACTGTACGACCAAAACAATTGAAATCCCACATAAAACATTCTTGTCTAATCTGCTTCCAAGGCACTTGAGCTGTTGCTCGCTTCTATAAACCATCAATTCTCTTCATATTTTATTCCAAAAACTAAAATAACACTCAAACTTAAAACATCAAACTGAAATAAGAGTTTTTCTCTAGACTGAGAAATAATAATGAGCAGAACACACGCTGCAGGGCATGAAGCAGATCTTACTGAACATTTTGGGGCATATTTTATAACTTGCACCTTGTTTTTCAGAGGAAGCAAGGACAAGATATTTGTCGTCAAAATAAACCCCTACCTGCCTGACAAGCTCATCACCTCTGGCGTGAAACACATGAAGTTTTGGCATAAAGCCGGTGAGCCTCATATTATTCCATGTTGCCTGAATTAGACTCTAAGAAGCAGAACTCTGGCTTTGCAGTGACACGTCTCACTGTTCACTGTCTGCCTGTCTTTCAGGTGGTGGGCTAATTGGGCGCAAGGGGAACATGGGGAAGACAGAGACTATGATGTGTGCTGTGTATGGCTGGTCAGAGGAGATGGTGTTTTCAGGCACTTGCACGGGCGACATTTGCATCTGGAGGGACATGTTTTTGATGAAGACTGTCAAAGCCCACGACGGCCCTGTTTTTAGCATGCACGCTCTGGAAAAGGTAGGTTACCAAACCAGGTGGAAGGTTTTCTTATTTATTCATATTTGAAATGAAGCCTTTTTATTCTAAGTAGGTTGTTATTGCTGTCATCGTGGTGTGTTCAAACAGATGGGCGTAATTATAGTTTTAATTGTGACAACACTTGCTCTCTGTAGGGATTTGTGACTGGAGGGAAGGATGGTATTGTAGCTCTGTGGGATGACACTTTTGAGAGATGCCTCAAGACCTATGCCATCAAGAGAGCAGTCCTAGCTCCCGGCTCCAAAGGTAAAAAAGTCAACCTGTTCATAAATGTCTGAAGCTGTTCTTGGGTATGCTCCATTTCTATAGTTCATCGCTTTAATGCAAAACCATTTTAACATTCAGTCCTTTTAGCTGAAATGAATATTGCCTTTATTATTCTGGTTTAAACTTGTAATTGATTAATCCTGCAGGGCTGCTATTAGAGGACAATCCATCAATACGTGCCATATCGCTCGGCCATGGTCACATCCTGGTGGGAACCAAGAACGGCGAGATCTTGGAGGTGGACAAGAGTGGTCCCATTACTCTACTGGTGCAGGTGGGAGCAAGAAAATGTGCCATTAATAATACATTAGATCTTACTCTGGCTTCGCCGTGTCGGACAGGAAAACTCACTCTTCGGTTTTCTGGAGCAGGAGAAGCTGAGATTTTATGTTTGCACATTGAAGTTGTAGAGAATTTTACACTTGTAGTCTTATAGTCTTTTCCTCATCAGAGAGTGAGTTGTGGTCTTACTGTAAAATGCTGCAGGCTTTCATTAATTTTCCAGTTGGAACATCCTTCAATGGTGTTTTGCACTGTGACATTTATATGGACATCCATGCTGATTTATTTCATACACTTTCTATGAATATTTCAAATTTAATGATGTTGATGATAGAAATTAATTTTGTGAAATTTAAGCTGTCCAACAGTGCATCTATAAATAATTATCTATAATTAATAGAAGGCTGTCTTTTACGAATTCTAACTTATAAAATTGTCTGGGTTTTGTTTTATGGTATCACAGCGTACTTGTATTTATATACATGTGTGTGGGCGTATGTATGGGTTTATGCATGTGTAAGTGTGTGTGCATGAATTTAATGTTTTCTTTAGTTGGCGTCTCACAACTCTTGTTTGAGTTGTCGCCAACACTTTTAACTTTGTTTAGTGGGAGGATAGTGCGTGTTTTATTGTGAAAGTATTTATTTTTGTATTTTTAACGTGTGTTGTGGAGTGTCACTGAAAAAAGGTTATTTATTTATCTATCTTTACTATGATTAAAATGACAAAATGCTCATGCTGTGCATTGTTCATCACATGCAGATTTCAGGTCTGTGCATGTGGAGGTTTTTTTTAAATTTAGTGTCGTGCCAAAATGTATAAAAAGCAGAGATTAACTTGGAGATAAACTCATCTGGAAGCTCGCTGTGTGCCAAAAGGAAGGTGAAGGATAATTCATGCAAAGTATTTTGGGAGGTAAAAACTGACCCTGCGAGCAAGTTGTACTTTGTAAATTAATCAATAGTCATAAATAGACAGATATCTGTGGGTAAGAGGCTAAAGCAGATTTTCAGAGGAAATGATCATAAATACTGATGGATTACTGCCCCTCAATGGGGAAATTGTTAATTTCGTAAAGTGGTTCTGCAGTTTCTTTCAGGCTCCATGGACTGTGAGCAGAGCAATTGCTATTGATTGCCCTTCAGATGCATGTGATGGATGACATAATTTCCTTATGACAGAACAGAGCCAAAGATTGTTTGGTTACCAGTATATCCAACAAGCTTACTAAGTAACTATGTTAGATGAGTGAGAACTTAATTAATATACATTGTATTGTGGTAAAATGTAAACCTTTTAGCAGTAAAGAGAGAAAATGGAACATCATAGCAAAAGTTCAGTCTGCTTGGTACACATTACTGTCATTGTATTTTAGCAGATTGGCACTCAGCTTTTCTTCATCATCTGTTGTCTGATTAGCAACTTTAATGAAATATTTATGCTTTTTTTAATGGGTCTGCAGGGTCACATGGAGGGTGAAGTGTGGGGCCTGGCCACTCATCCCCATCTCCCTCTCTGTGCCACCGTAAGCGATGACAAAACCCTGCGCATATGGGACCTCTCTCCCAGCCACTGCATGCTGGCTGTACGCAAACTCAGGAAAGGTGAGTCACTGTTACAGTAACAGATGAGTGTATTTCCTCACAGAAAGTTAGTTTCAGAGGCTAAACATATACCTCATTCTACTCAGGAGGTCGTTGCTGCTGCTTCTCCCCTGATGGAAAGGCCTTAGCTGTCGGCCTTAATGATGGCAGTTTCCTCATTGTAAACGCAGACACCCTGGAGGACCTGGTGTCCTTCCACCATCGCAAGGACATCATCTCAGATATCAAGTTCTCTCCAGGTATGTGGTTCACCTGAGCAAAACATTACCAGCTCAAAACTGGAGTAAACAGAATGAATAGGCCTCTACAATCATTGTGCTGCCCAAAGCATGTCGGAAAGCTGTGCCAGATTTTCAGCAGGTATGCTGTGAGTCAGGGAGATATTACTGCAGGCCTGACCCAAATTAATGGCTTTCTGTAATAAGGCCAGACAGAGAAACAGCAAGAGAGCAATGAGAAACAGTAGGGGTGGACAAAGTACTGTAAGAGAACGAAACCGAATTCTCTTTTGCCCAAACACTTAACCTCAATCCACCATGAATACCTGAGAGCATCTAAGAGTTAAAATCTCTGTATAAAAATGGCTCCAGTGTTAAGATTATGGTTATTTTTGGTCCATTTCAAGAGCTGCACATTATTATTTCATTGTTGTATGCAACAATATAAAATGAACTACAACATATAATCAAATACTTCAGTACAATGAGCTGATTTCAGGTGTATTAATGAGGGCAACACTCCACTTCTGAGCCTGTGCATTCTAGTTAATTGAAGAATAAGTACAAAGGTAGAATTTTCTCATCCTAATGGCATCTTATTTTCACATCTGTAAGTTGATAGTGAGAGATATGAGAGTCTACATTTAGTAATGTTTAGGGAAGAGTAATTTCAAAGGTCACAAGAGTTTCTGGTGTCATATTTTACTACTATACTAACACATAAAATTTTGTAAGAAATTTAAATTTGGCTGCTGAGGTTTGTGTCAGCTGATACTAGATAAGCTGCAACAGTCCTGAAACTTTATTCTTTAGCTGATGGCGCTGGCTGAAAAGTCAGGGAATCACATCATTATAGAGTCGCTCATCCACAAGGGATCAAAGATGTATTTTAGGACAACCCTGTGAGACTGAATGACGCGTTATCCTCTCTTGTTCGCTCAGGAACTGGGAAGTACCTCGCAGTAGCCTCGGGAGACAGTTTTGTGGATATTTACAATGTAATGAGTAGCAAACGGGTAGGAGTGTGCAAAGGATGCCTCAATTACATCACTCACCTGGACTGGGACAAGAAGGGTAAATATATAAAAACATAAAAGTGAATAAAAATATTTTTATTACTTGGTTTAAGAAGCAATTATGGTTAAACTCAAAACCTGATTTATCACAATAAATGGGCTTTTTCGCTCACAGGAAAGCTACTTCAGGTCAACACGGCGGCTAAAGAGCAGTTTTTTTTCGAAGCTCCGCGTGGAAAGAAGCAGACCATCCCGGCTTCAGAGGTAAGCGGAGAGAGAAGACATGGGAGCAGTCACGGTTGTGGCGCCGCTGGCCTACATTTTCCCCTCGGGATCAGAGGATACTCGGGGAAGGGCAGTGAAGCATTAACACGGCCCACTTTTCACCAGTATCATTCTAATTTGAGCCGTGGAAATGGGATAGTGTTTACGGTGGCTTTGATACATTGTGACATTCAGGCACCTTGCGAGGCACGCAGCGGAGGGGAGCATTGGTTAGGGTCAGGGATGATAGATGCTGGTAGGTCATGTCTCCACGGAGAATCATGTCTTCTGGCATTTGTCTTTGACTTCCTCTCGCATTTATCATACTTGTTTCTCCACTGACACTGAGACTGTGTCTTTTATGCTTCTGTTTTCACACGGTTTATGGTTCCAAACACCTCCACTTTGAGACAGTGTATTTTTTTGGTTTATGGCTCTATCTTTGGTCTATTCTATCTTCCATTTATCCCATACATAGGTTTGTCCTTTAGATGAAACTTTTCCCATTGTTGTTAAAATAAAAAAAAGCGATTCATAACAAAACGTTGGTGAAATGAAGGCTTTTTTATGGCAGAAATGGCCTTATTTAGACGCTCGAGATGGCTCCATTCACTCCCATTATATTGGATGTATGCTGATCGCGAGTGAATCTAAATATCTCCCTAAGGAGTTCAAGTTACACCAAAACGGTCTGGTTGAGTAAATGACCGTATTTCATCCTAGAAAATAGGTCCAGGTTGGAAAAAACAAACTATCTTTTAATCTCAATCACACTGACGGCTTCTACAGTTCAGAGCAGCCGCTGCTACGGTTCAGAACTGTTCACATTTGGTTTATTTCTGAAATGTGTTTTGATATTTTTGTTTCGAACCAGTTTATAATCAATAGATCCTCACCGACTTTTCAGGTGGAGAAGATTGACTGGAGCACATGGACGTGTGTCCTTGGGCCGTCTGTTGAGGGTATCTGGCCTGTGATCAGCGAGGTCACTGAGGTGATCGCCGCCTGCCTTAGTAATGACAGGAGGGTGGTAGCAACAGGAGATGACCTGGGATATGTCAAGCTCTTCAGATACCCTGTCAAGGTAACACACAGTTTGTGATTAAACATATTACCTTGTTGGATTTAATTCAATTCAATTCAATTCAACTTTCAGTTTAAGCAAATCTGATTGTCATACATTCAAATGTTGGAGCATCTTCTAACTTAGACCAAAAGTTTCCGATTCATGCAAATGTTGTTAATTATGTGCTAATATGACAAGTGTTTGACAAGCGCTTTCCCCACAGGGCAAGTATGCAAAGTTCAAACGCTATGTGGCACACAGCACACATGTCACTAACGTGCGATGGACCCATGATGACAGCCTCCTGGTGACAGTGGGCGGGGGTGACACATGCCTCATGATCTGGGCCCATGAACCCGAGAGCCTTCGGGAATTCAAACTGTGTGATAGTGAGGAATCTGATATTGAGAGTGAGGATGATGGAGGTAAGAGATTCTTTGTTTTTAATTTTCTTTATGTGAAATCTTTTTTTTTTGTTGCTATTTTAAAAAATGAGTCTGTCCTTTACCAGGTTACGACAGCGATGTGACAAGAGAGAACGAGATCAACTACACCATCAAGGCCTTATCCACCAACATACGACCAATGACGGGAGTGAAGCCCCACCTGCAGCTAAAGGAGCCGTCCGTCGACGAAAGGTATTTGCGGTTCGGTTTTTAAGCTGCTCAGAGGGATGATTCTGATCAGTAATAGTTTCACACTAATTTACGCCGATAAGAAGTCAAACCTGCCTTCTTCTGATGGCATTTCTTTTCCTGCCTGACGATTCGTGCTGTCCTTGCCCTTTTAAAATAACTTAGCCTTTTCTGCTCTTCTTATTTCCTCTGATGGCTGTTCATCTCTCATTATCCTGCTCTTTTATCCTACATGAAGACAAGGGGTGGTCAGGTAAGTTCTTGTTCTCATAAATGCAGATTTTAGCCGGAAAAAAAAACAAAAGATAAAACATGCAACAGGCAAAAAATGTTTTTCAAAAAATATACTGAATGAAGAATTATGCCACAGGTATGGGATGACATGGAATACATTCATTTTCTCAAAAAACTGAGAATCTTTTTCTTCAGTTTTACACAAATACCTGATTTCTGTCAAGTTTAATCAATGAAAATGTTTTGCTGTCCAGATTAAAAACCTCTGCTAGGTGTTTTAGTGTGTTTTAACTGATAAGACAGGTTGGGATTAGGGTTGCATCAGTAGCAATACCGATATCAGTATCAGTACCGATACCGCTACCGCTCTAAAGTGCTTGTACTCGTTGAAATCGATTGATACCAGGAACCAATCCCAATTTATTATGTGCAATATTTGTTTTCACTTGAAATCATAGTTATGTTGTCATTTTTGCTCATATTTGATTTTTTATTTATGTCACCATTGTTTGTTGTAAAAAGCAGAGCAGAATATCGATGTCGTATCTGTTTGGAAAAAAGTGGTGTTGTTGCATCCCTAGTTTTTATGTTTTAATGTCAGTGACTGGGGAAATGTTGTTTTTTTTTTACGAACATTAACTTTTAATTTCACATTCCACCAGTAAAAATGATTCAGATTTTTACATCTTCCTTGAATTCTTCTTGAATATTGCCTCTGTCTTTCTTCTCAGATCTTTTATCATTTTTTCCCGATTAGAACGCATCTTAACTGTGCTGCAGACGCTTTCTGCATTAGATTGATGATTTCCAGATAATTCTTTTCTCATAGGTTGCCATCATCCATATAGCATCTTCTGAGCAGCAGTTGTCATAGAAATGGGCTGGTTGTCATGGTTACACAGTGGCACTGACTTGTATTTTGCTCTATGTCCTCAGTTGCTAATGTATTGTGTTATTGTGTGTCCAGCTGACAGCAGGGAGGTCTATGAGATTTTTTTAATCATTAATTCTTGTTTTTCTCGTTCTTATTTCTGCTAATGAAGAGGATCAAGGTGAGTTTCTCACTCTTCTGTTATTTTATATGTTATGCTCAATGATTTTATGGTCTCTTATAAATGTTCAAAAATAAGTTTTCAATACTCCTCTTATTAGTTGTTGGCCTGCAGGTATAGAATGAGACACAATGGTTACTTGTTTTATTCATTCACAAATGCAAAACACTCCTTTTACATCCTATCATATCACTTCTGACAACCTCACCTTCATCTAGAAACAAACTATAAACAGAGTAAATTACCTGCAGTGCTTTAGCACCATTACCAGCTTCTTTAGTTAATCCGTACAGCTGTGGAAAGGTTAGAGAATTATCAGGATGTCTGTGCTGCTTTCCATCACGTCTTTAGAGGAGGAATCTCTGACTCAGCTGTTTGGTGATGCAGCAGGCGGTATTAGAGACGCCCTGCATCATCTCATCTGCTGTCTGTTTCAGGCCTCCTGTCAGCAGAGCACTGCCTCAGCCAGAGAAGCTGCAAACCAACAATGTTGGCAAGAAGAAGAGGCCCATTGAGGTAAAGTGTCCCTCACCAAAACACAACAAACAGTAAAAAAGGTGATCTTTTGTTCTGGTTACTAATGTGAATTGACATGGAGATATCCTTTCTAAGTCCTGCCTCAAACTCTCTCACAGGACCTGGTGCTGGAGCTGGTGTTTGGCTACCGTGGCAATGACTGCCGCAACAACGTGCACTACCTGAACGAGGGGGCGGATATCATCTATCACACAGCCTCAGTTGGCATCGTACTCAACTTGACAACTTGTAAGTAGATGCCAAAAGTAAATATTGTTCACTACCTGTAACAGACATTTTAATGTTTGTGTCTTTGTATGTGTTTCTTACAGCCTGCCAAAGTTTCTATGTAGAACACAGTGATGACATTTTGTGCCTGACAATCAATCAACACCCCAAATTCCCCAACGTGGTGGCAACTGGCCAAGTAGGTATGTTTGTGAGAAGTTGACTTCCTGAGCGCTCACAGCCGTTCTCCTCTTACAAGTTTCTTACAAGCACAGCCACAAAGACACAGATTAACAAAATGACTGTTTTCAGAGAGATATCAATGGTCGGGAAACTTAATATATGCTGTGTTAAAAAAGGCAATCTTGTAGATATTGATGACAGTTGAGTTACACAATGGATGTTTAATAGTAATAATGAGAATAATAAGAATGTTTTTTATTTTCCCACTTTACAGGTGATACTGGTGACATGTCAGGTAAGAAATTCTCCATATTAGCTGTAAACTGTAGAACAGAGTTTCATTGATTACTGCCATCCAGTGGAAAAGGGGGAGAACTGCACTTTACATATTCAATAAAATACATAAATAAATTAAATAAATACCAAAAATAAATGTGTAAAACTGAAATAAATCATGATATTTATCTTTTCTTCCCTTTAGCTACGTCCCCTTCCATACATGTGTGGGACGCCATGACCAAGCAGACGCTGTCAGTGCTGCGCTGTTTCCACTCTGGCGGAGTTTGTTCTGTCAGTTTCAGCGCCACAGGAAAACTCCTGCTATCTGTTGGCTTGGACCCTGAACACACCATCACTGTCTGGAAGTGGCAAGAAGGTAATGAATTTGATATTCCCTTTTCTTTTCCTTGCTTTTCTTTTCTTTTGTATTTCCCTGAGTATTTGACGCCCTCTGCATTGTGTTTCAGGTGCCAAAGTGGCCAGCCGGATAGGTCACACTCAGAGGATCTTTGTGGCTGAGTTTCGACCTGACTCTGACACACACTTTGTGTCTGTGGGGATCAAACATGTGCGTTTCTGGACTTTGGCTGGTCGAGCTTTGCTTTGCAAGAAGGGTGTGCTAAGCTCCATCGAAGACGCTCGGATGCAGACCATGCTGTCTGTAGCATTCGGAGCTGTAAGTGAACCCCACCATTGTGATCCACAGTGTCTAATTAGTTTTATGAATTCTTAAATGCTGTTTTTTTTCTAACTAAATATTTAATTTTTACCTTAAATTTAAATAAGCTAAAATGTAAAGCTCAACAGATCCACAAGTGTCTGCTTAACTGTGCTGTGAAATGTTTGTGCATTGCTCGCTCTGCTCTTAGGCCACTAGATTAGTGCAGATTTGTTTTCTTTTCAGAATGACTTGACATTTACAGGTACCATAAGTGGGGATGTGTGTGTATGGAAGCAACACATTCTAGTAAGAATAGTGGCCAAAGCTCATACAGGCCCTGTGTTCACTATGTACACCACACTGAGAGACGGCCTTATTGTCACTGGAGGCAAAGAAAGACCGTGAGTGATTTTCTTCAACATGAATGCATTAGTTTATATTAAACATGTCATGGGATGAAACTTTCTTTAAATGCTCCCCAGGTCAAAGGAAGGTGGTGCTCTGAAACTCTGGGATCAGGAGCTGAAACGCTGCAGAGCTTTTCGATTAGAAACAGGACAGATTATAGACTGTGTTCGCTCTGTATGCAGAGGGAAGGTAATTCCCAATAATAGAAACAAAAAGAAAAAGTCCAGCTCTTCAGAATAAGCCTTCTCTATTCTGACATGTATGTATATGATGTCACGGCAGGGAAAAATCCTTGTTGGGACTAGAAATGCAGAGATCATTGAAGTGGGAGAGAAGAACGCTGCATGCAACATCTTGGTGAACGGACACATGGAAGGACCTATATGGGGTTTGAGCACTCATCCCTCCAGGGATGTTTTTCTATCTGCTGCAGAAGACGGCACTGTCCGTCTGTGGGACATCCCAGAAAAGGTCAGAAACTCAGGTCCTCAAGGCACTCTGGCATTTTTTATCATTTATCTGATGGCAGCATTTCTAAGTGGGTGCTCTTGTGTTTCTTTGTGGGGAAACAGAAGATGTTAAATAAGGTGAACTTGGGCCACCCAGCGCACGCCATCAGCTACAGTCCTGAGGGAGACATGGTTGCCATCGGCATGAAGAACGGAGAGTTCATTATTCTGCTGGTTGCTTCACTCAAAATCTGGGGAAAGAAAAGGGACCGACGCACTCCTATCCAAGATATTAGGTAATGGAGGAGTTTCAATATTATGAATGTGTGTTAATCTTTATATATATGTATATATATATCTTTTATATATATCTTTATAGTTAGAATTTACATTTTTTTCCTTCAGTAGCTTTTGAGCTGGTTTGATCAGTTTCCAAATAAAAACTATTTCAAATTATTGATAAGCATTTTCAGATTATTCTTATTGAAAAAAACTTTATCGTCACTATCCTTGCTCACATTTCTGTTGCAGGTTCAGTCCAAATTCTTGTTACTTGGCCGTAGGATCCACAGAATGTGCCGTCGACTTCTACGACCTGACGCTCGGCCCTCAGCTGAACCGCATCAACTCCTGCAGGGACATCCCCAGCTTCGTCATGCAGATGGATTTCTCTGCTGACAGCACTTACGTTCAGGTACAACAGTTTAGTTGCATCCCATATATGATGGGCTGTCATCCCTCTAACTTGCTCCGCCTCTAAACAGTTATCCACAGGGGCTTATAAACGCCTTGTTTATGAAGTGCCGTCTGGGAAGCAGATCACAGAACAGTCTCATATTGACAGGATTACCTGGGCCACCTGGACAAGGTGAGACTGGGACATGGTTAGACTGACCGACATCACTACTTGTCATAAAGTGGAGAAATCATTGATTTGTGTGTTCAGTGTCCTTGGAGACGAGGTCGTTGGGATCTGGTCCCGTAACACAGACAAAGCGGACGTCACCTGTGCCTGCGTGTCCCATTCGGGCCTTAACATTGCCACAGGCGATGATTTTGGGATGGTAAAGCTGTTTGACTTCCCCTGTCCGGAGAAGTTTGTAAGTATTTCTGCATATTATTACGATTATCAATGTCTCCATTGTTTGTCTGATGATATGATGCACAGCTTGTGATGTATTAAAGTAGTTTTTCTTTGCACTTGATCGTTGGTTTTATGTTCCCCAGTGGTAGTACAGGTAACAAATGCAAGATGTACACTGTGATGGACCGAGCAGTGGAGGATAAAATCAAAATCAAAACATAGGACATGCAAAAATCCTCAATAAAAGTGTGGTTGGGTCCAATTTGGCCGCTCTGTGACCACCTGCTGCTTCCTCAGCTAAGGAGTACAATACTCTGTACATTATATCCTATGTGTAGAAAAAACAAACAAAAGGCATGTTGTGTATGACAGCATTTATTGATTTTACCACATATGTGAGGCTGTGGATACACACTTATACACACGCACACTTAGATCTAGAGCCTGTTCCTGAAAATAGGTGTTACAAACGCTGTGTAACCTGAACCCTGATATGGTTTTATTTTCAAAGCAGATCATAGATGAATCAGTTGTTTGTGCACTCAGTGTGTGGGTGATGAAAAAGAAATCATCATAGCTGCAACACTATAATTCACCATGGCAACAAGTAAATAAAGATTTCCATTTTCAGTCAGTGAAGCTAGAAATATTAAATCATACACCCCTATCCAGGCCATTGTTTTATTTTCAAGGGAGACTAATCGACAGGGAGCACTTTGTGTTGTCATCCAATCAGTATTCATACAAAACATGTCATAACAAATAATAGCTAAGCTAAAAACAACAGATTATATCAAATCTTCTTGACTTCGACCAAATCCTTGTCCCCCAAGGTGGAGACGACAGAAACGTGAACAATCAAGACAGAGTGTAAATGTTAAATAAAGGATGTTCCAGCTCAAAATGAAAGTTAAAAAAATCTGATTTATTCAGTTTTATTTTCACAGTTGACACCTTCGAAAGCTCAAGTAACATTTCCACATCCACACCTTCACACAGCATTTTGTAGAAATGTGACTGATCAAAGACTGGATGAGACAGAAAACACCAGGAACGAGTCTCCTGCAGGCAGTATTTCATTTGAATGTTAAGACTCCTCGAATTAGTTCAGTTAGAAACATGACCTCAAAGTTTAATCTAATTTGAGCCCACATTCAAATTCAAAGTTTATGCAGCCCAATTCATCTACAAATTAGTGTGTATGTCAGGAAGCCATCACCCCCGATAGATGATGGACACTTCTATGGTCAGAGTCAGAAGAATTGAGGAATAGCCCCCAAATTCATCTTAGAAACACCATCAGGATCCAGAAAAAAGTCAAGCCCAAGGCAGTACATCATCGGAAGAGTGAATACTTCACTATAAAATCCTCCTTTATCTCCATGGAAACTAGCAGCAGGACTTTAATGACTCATTTCAAACATAGGCAGAGTTATAGGAGGATTTTACAGCTGATTGGCTGCTAACTCTCAGTTTTTGTCCCACAGTCATGAGACAGACGTCTTTG
Organism: Craterocephalus amniculus; assembly: GCA_036024015.1. Classification (NCBI taxonomy): domain Eukaryota; kingdom Metazoa; phylum Chordata; class Actinopteri; order Atheriniformes; family Atherinidae; genus Craterocephalus; species Craterocephalus amniculus. The sequence goes on along the minus strand of JAVQJG010127395.1, from coordinate 21,673 downwards.
AAATCAGCAGAGTCTCTGTTTTCATTTGACATTTTGTATATGTATGTATGTATGTATGTATGTGACAGTGCGCATGATCAGTCGGAGACACACGGTGACAGGACCCACACACTGTCACATGTATATTCTGCTTGAAGTTGAGAAATTAGCAGAAGCTCTAAAGTGGACATGTTTTTATTACATTCCCATGTGATTGCATTTGGTTTGGGTTCTAACCCTTGATGGAGGATTAGTTAAGTTTGTCCTTGGGATTTTGGTAGGCTGCTTTTTAGCATTGCTGCTACATAGAGTGTGCAAAGATCTTCTTGTGGTGGTGTAATAATTGACTCTAGAAAGATTAATTATGGTGGTTGTGACTGACAATGTCTAAAACATATCTGCTGCAAGACCCAGGCCGTCCAACAGGCTCACAGCCAAATCCTCATGACCCTCACATCCAGACACAACGATACCGTGATCCATAGCTAACAGAACCAAACTACACGATAGGAAGTAACTAATCTTTCCCTGTGGCACATCATCTAAATGTTCTTGTTTACTATTGATTTATGTTGGAATCAATATTTTCACCTGCATTTCATGGTTAATGTGCTATTTAAGGCATTTCTGCCAAGCATTTTGGAAAATGGTGACAACTGTCACTGTAACAAAAATATGCAATGTCCGAGTATCCAGATTTATTTAAACCAGTCTGAAGGTGTGTACCAAAGTGGGTGCTTTTACCACAAATTGAAAAGGTTACCTATGCTGCCCCGCTACCAGTAAATTTGGTAAAAGAAATGTACCAAGTGTAATTAAAGAAAAGTTTTTCTTTTTCATTTGGCTTCTTCCAGGCTGTCTTGCTCTACTGGTTTTCTGCTCACTAACTGTAACTACTTGTAAGCTTTTAATGGTCATTTCTTTTTAGCTTTTTCTGGAGGTAACCAACTACTATAAGTGGTAGCACAAAAACACATCCTAGATGTCAAATTAAGTGGAAACAAGGAAAATATTGGCAGAAAGGCACTGCCTTTAAACACAGATTCTCCTCTACACACCAGATTTAAAACTGATTACTTAGAGTGCAGATGTTTATTTTTGTTTTATCTCTCCTTGTGTGTATATGTGTGTTATAACCCTTATTCAAAGTCATAATGTTATTCATTATTCAGCAGGGTCCTCTTTATGGATGACAAAGCTGGAATCGTATACTATATTATTATTTCTGATAACGCATGGCCAACATATTACAGTTAAATTCAGAAATACCATGTATTACCTGAAATAATGCTTGGTATTTCTGATGACAACTGCAATATGATGGGGCAGGTGGTCCAGCCAAAGATGAAAATATGCGTCAAACAGTTAAAAAATAGTTTACATTTGGATATATTGTCAAGTTGCAGGTTAGCAGTATTAATGATTTTGTAATTAACACCTGATAATTTTGGATTTTTTGATTTTATATTCCTGATTATCAGCAGTTTATAATGTTTGTATAAACTACAAATCCTGCCCAAATAACATATGTAACAACAATATTCTACATTAAGTTAAATGCTAAATTCAAGAAAAATTTAATGCATACTACAATATTTTTCAATCTTCCTCAGTCTGCTAGTTCACATAATAAATGACTGATCAAGCCTCATATTTATTTGTTCTACTGAAACGGTGTTAACTGCAGTAATGAATATTAAATATTACTGTGATGATTAGCACACATTACAGATATATTAAAATGATATCTGATAGAAGCTGATTTAGGAGATGTAGTGATGAATCACACAGGCTCTGCAGGAAGGATGAGTCACGGAGAAACTCTTCAAGCAAGCAGGTTAGATTTATTGAGTCAGTTGCTATGGGAACTGACTCCAAGTTCAGGTTGCTGCTCCTTCTCTAATGAAGAACCAACAATATCCCGAAGATTCTTTACAAAACATATTTTCTGGAACTATTTCATTTTAAAATAGACTAAAATATACTTGAATTAGGTTTGAGTCCTTGTTAAATTATTTTACCCATTAAATTCACCAGATTATTTCAACCAACAGCGAACTATGTTTTAATGTGTCGGTGAATTACCAACCGATGAGACATTATATTTTGCTTTTTGGTATTGTTTGATAACTTAAATGTTTGAAACATTAGGCCTGTGTCTGTGTTCTGTTCTTAGGCCAAACACAAACGCTTTCTGGGCCATTCTGCTCATTTGACAAACATACACTTCACAAATGGGGATCGTTTCGTCATCAGTGCCGGCGGAGATGACAGAAGGTACGACGAAGCACCAAATGACTAGTGATGTGACATTACAGTATTAAATTATTTCTTTTTTTTTGTCTTCTCCAGCCTCTTCGTGTGGAGATGTGTCCATGTCCTGCACTGAAAAACCCCCAACTGGAACAACCCACCCTCAGAGATTGTGGGCGTCTCCTAGCATGGATCTCCAGAGAAAAGACTCGATGCATTGAAGTGATGAGGACAGACCTGGCAGCTTGATAACGAGTTATTGTGGTGATTATTGTGTGTCGACTTACTGCCTCAAATTTAGGTGCATGCATATGTGCAAGGTTCATTTTCATCACAGTCCTGATTGTTAAAAAAGGTGAAGGGCTTATAGCCCTGCTCTCATGATGACATTGTATCATTGGAGAGAAAAAAAATGTTATTGTGTCCATGTCATTCAGTGATGGATTGTTTTATGTGAAAATGAGCTTACCTGTGTACATTTTGCCACTTGACAGGCCTATGAAATCGTGTTACTGACAATGCCATTTAAAAAAAAAACATGTAGCAAACTGAATTAGCCTTAATCTAAGTGTCTCTGAGGGTTTGGGTTCTTTTTATATCTTTTGTTTGACTTTTTGGATCATGTAATCATTCGTTCTATTTTTACTGGTAACTCCAAATCCTGTGGCCTTCCTCCTGAATGTAACATCCACTGTTATGTTCTGGATGTCAGCATGCCAAAGCATACTATGCACTGTACACCTGACCTGGTCACTGTGTTTCCCCGGTGATTCATTTATGAGTTACGTGGTTGTGTCGTTGACTGGTTGATCTCAAACCTCCCCCTCAGCGGTGTTCCCCTCATGAAATGTTAACGTGTGCAACCTTGTTTGAGGATTTGTTCGTGGTTAACGGGCGTGCATGGCTTACTGGAAGACAATCTGTCCAAACCAAATTCCTCAGAAGAAAAAAGAAAACTGCTGTATATTGATATTTCAATGCACTGTTGCAGTTCTTGTGGTCACTTTTTGTGTGCTGCTACGATATATAATTGTTGCGTTTTAATGAATATGAATAGTGTGACTTTTATCAACAGTTACAGTAATGTTTTGTGTAATGAGATGTATTGCGTAAGTGGAATGTTTATTAGAGAGAACATAAAAAGTGCAAAACAAGTTTTCTCGTGTCTAACTACTTAACAAATGTTGCTGCATATTTTGATTTACATTTAACCAGTGTACATATCATTTGTAGATATTCTTTTTGTATATTTTTGTGAGATGTTTCTTAAAATCCATTTTAATAAAAAAGGAACCATGAACTTTAAAAGTAGTATTTCCTTGACTGCTTTTGAGCGACTCTCTTTCCAAGGCAAACAACTTTCTCTTGTTTGTTAAAGGTTGAGTGTGTAAGAATTAGTGACACGTAGTGGTAAATATGAGCATAGAAATTACTTCAGACGCCAAGTAAGGTGGAACCAGACTGGGCCAAAAGTCCTCCAGACATTAAAATGGTTTAATCTGAGTGGATCCAGTGGCCTCTGGTGCTGCAATGACTGAACTACAAGTAGGTACGTCATAACTGTGTACAAGTAAACGTCTTCTATGTACCAGTTTAGGTGTTACTTATCCCAAATGGTGCTCTACCACCTTTCAAACAAATACATCACCGCAGTTTTAAAGCTCTTTAAAGTCCTTCACACACAGTTAGTCCATTCAGATCCCAAAGTGAAACTGGTAGCACAAAAATGACAGTTGCCATGTACAAGAACCCACTGCAAGCATATAAAGTTTTTCCGTCATAAACCTTTGATTTTCTCACACGATGCACTTTTAAACTTAACACTATTAGGTAAATGTAAAGGAGGATAAGGTATCAGTCTGACATTGACCTTCCAAATAGACAACTACCAGCTAGAACCTGGTTCCAGTCATGAGTCGATGAACTTAGTTTCTCATATTTGGTACAAACCTTGCCTGCTATTGCTCCTAATAAGCAATTTGTGGAGTCACACAGAAATACCTCAATGTAAAACCACAGCTGAGGCCAAGAACCTAGAGTAGTCATGTCACCCATTGATTGCCAAAACACACAGGGGTCCAAGCAGAACCCACAAGGCTTGAAAGATAACCACAAGACTACCATTTATTTGTCAAAAACACTCATGCAGCAACCATTCCCATAATAACGGCCTGCCAATATGACCTTGTAAACTACATTTCTCAGTAACCAAGCACTTTTAATGCCATTTTTCCCAAGTATTGGAAAATGTTTCAATCAAAACCAAATGCATTTCATAATTTTGTTGAACTGAAGGTTGTCTATATTTAGGAGAATTTACTTTCTTCACTATGTTGTGAGCAAATATCTTTAAGGTATGCTGTGTTAATTTGATATATAAAGCCACAGAAGTTGCTGTTTATAATTTAGAGAAAACATTCACTTTATCATTTTTTCTTCTGAAGATACTTCAGATTTTTTCTACAGGATGCTTAAAATCAACTTCTCCCTATATCTTTTAACATATAAAATGATTAAATTTGATCAAATAAGCTAATTACCAGTAGACAGGCATGTCCCCCTTTTATCATTCTAATGGACTGCAATAAACCACATGAACAATTTTAACACAACTTCTCATTTGAATGTGTGCATTATACAAAAATGAAAAAAAAAACTGTGGACTTTGGCTTCATTTATTTCAAATGAAACAATATATCTTAGAGCTTTATAGACAGTTATGATTATTTACATATTTTACATATAAAGGCAAACCTAAACACTGAATTTTCAAAAACTTCAAGTTAAACTTACACCACACCAAAGTATAGTTGATTATTGTGCTGTCGCAATGTTTGTCTTCAAGTAAACAAACTGATCAATCAATACCCCTGTTGCTAAGTCACTTTAACTAATTTCCTCACGACCAATGAATGTAGTAAACCGAATCAGAAATACAACATCACCCAATATGACACAAAACTCTCAGGGACCTGTTAATTAGGTTTACCTGTCCTGATCGCTGTAACTGTTCAAGATGATGTGGATGTATTTTTAAAATAACTATTACCCAGAAATGTCATTATTTAACTGAGCTGAACTAATAAACTGCTGAATGTGAGTACTGAATATCTCAGATTCAGGGAATCATAGCTTGACAGAGAAGGAGCTCCCGCAGGAGCATCCGTGATCAGCCTGAGGGTTTTTGAGCACTTGGAAGGTGGAACGGATCAGCTCCTGACTGAAGTCCACTGTGGATCCTTTCACAAACTCCAGACTGTCCTGGTCCACAACAACACCCACCCCTCCTTGTTCAAACACTCTGAAAGCAGCACAGGATCAATAGACAATTACAAAACATAAAATGGGTGCAGAGCAATAAATTCAAAGCTACATTTGTGTAAAGTTTACCTGTCATCTTCATTTAGGCTACAATCTACAGAAAACTTGTACTGGAACCCAGAGCATCCTCCTCCCTCCACATGTATCCTCAGGTACTCGCCCTTCTGCATGATTTCTGATAGCCTCTGGATTGAAAGAGGACAATACATGAAGCTTCTACATATTCTCTGACTCAGAAGAAAAATGGCTAGTAATTGTAATATAGCAGGTTTAACAGACTATTCCTATGGATATTCAAGAACTCCACGAATGCAAAACAATGCATATAATACAAGAAAAATGACAACTAATCCACAAATACATCACATTCCTGCTGATAAGTTGCGATATTTCTTTTTTACCTTCCTTTTTTCTTCATTTCCTTCTTCAAAATGTATATATTTAAAGTCTTTTGGAATTGCCTCGAGCTATTTACTTAGAGACTTTTCAATATACTAATCTAAATCAAAACAGGATGACCCATTATGATTATATAAGCATTTGACAAATCATAAAATAATTAGATATCTAACTGAATCAATTAGCAACCTATGTCTCCTATATAATAAAAAAAAATTACTTTATACTGGCATTTTTACATACGCAGCTTATGGCTGAAACTCAAACAAGTTACCCACAAAGTGAGTTTGCATGTCTTCACTCCCCACTGTGGGTTATTAAAAAATTACAACTATCTTAAATTCAACAAGATATCGTTTTATTTGAGTTACATTTTCTAGTTTTCTCTCAGTGCCTGGCGATCATGGGGATCTTCTAACCTTCACACACGACTCAGTGAGGCGAACTTTATCCTCAGATGCAGCTGACACCCCGGGTTTCTCCTGGACGGAGGTGTTGCTGTAGCACCGAAGTCCCGCTGGGTAAAAGGGTTGGGAACTTTGAGGAACCCGGTTGACATGCTGACTAACATTGAGGTTGTTCACAAGAACAGATGCCCTGAAAAATATAAGAATCCATTTACTTGCTAGCAACAGGACTAAGAACATTAGCCTATCTGCTAGCTAGTTACCGTTACTTAACATATAGAAAGCTAGCTTGCTAACTGAAAGGCAAACAACACACAACTATGTCTATTCCCTCTACAGAGTGACAATAAATACTAATTTTTCGCACAAAAAAATCTTACTGATGTCAAAAATATGCGGGACATTCACATTACCTCGCAAGATTCCATATTTTTGACTTTGACGCAGTTAGCATTGCTCCTCTGAAGACTGACATCTTCCATAACAAGACGTGGTTAAACTCACTTCCACCGTTACCCCGTGCTTATTGGATAAAATGCTTGTCTTTCAAATAAAGACACGCCCATATTTAACCAACGCGTTATTTGATTCGTCAATCCAGCTGCCAATCAAGTGGTATTTGTGTTGAAATATTGGGCACTTGAACACCGTGGTTTTACATTGTATCCTTGTTTATTTTGACGTGTTTACTGCTGATGTTGCCTTTTACTCTTGATGCTTAGCTGAAAGAGAACAGGCCATTTCCCCCTTTTGTTGTTTTACCTAAGAAGGCGGGGTCCCGTGGTAGGGCGTTTCCTGACAGGCTAAATTTCGGGCAAAGAAAACACTCCCTTCTGATAAAAGGGCGTTACAGCGATCGCGTGATACACGGAAACAAGTACTGGCTCGTGTCATCAGTGTAGAGACACCTCAAAGGTACACTTCAAATCTCCTCAAAGGTACAGTTTGTTCGATTGAAATGTTATTCTTCGTAATACCTTAGAATATAGAGAACTTGTGTTTGTGTTGGTTACAGTGTTGTCACGCAGTTTAAGCTTATTTATCTGTTGTCGTTCTAAGCTTAATACTTAGAACAACCGTACTTTTGCTGTATGTCTGTTCTCAACTAAACTGCTTTGATAAAGTTTGTAAAAGTATAATCTGATATTTCTGTGTCTTAAGGTCTTGTTTGCCCAGAGAAGAAAAGAAACATGGAAGGTCGGATTGGTTTCATTGTTTTCATGTGCTTGATGGGACTCACCTGTGCGACTCCAGTGAAGTTTGTGGACTGTGGTAAGTTTCGCTATAAGCTTGTACCTTCTAGTTTCATTCTAGTAGACCACTATGCTTACTTTTTTTCCGGTTTACATGAAGGATTAACGGAAATCAAAGCACTTGTATAGTGGCAAAATTTCTTTAAGATTTTAGCTTTTTTAAAAACATATTTTTGAAAGAGGAACTCTTGAAATACAGGTCTAATGAGGAGGAACTAAAAATCCTTACATGAGCTACTTTCCTTCTTGGTAGGCTACTAGTCAGTGACAGACGCAGTCACCTGATCTTAGACAGTCTTTTTTTCCCTCCCCCCTTTTATTTTACTTTATTCAATTGTATTTGTAAACTCCCTCCAGTGCCAGTCTCACAATTTAAAGCTCATCACTGATTAGAAAGTGCACTTTGGCACTGGGACAATGATGGGAAAGACAATGAGGATCCCTGAACAGTAATGATTACAACAAATCAAGACTTTTCTTGAGACAAGAGCCTGTGATCCAAACTGTAATATCTTTTAAATAAATCAACATAGAGATGATAAATATGTGCTGAACTTTTTTTTTTTAACATAACGTTGTGGTTTGTAAGACATGTCACAGGGAGCCTTACTGTGTTTTCTCTAGATTTCTAGATGATTTGTTGTGGTTTTTTAGTCTTAGAATCACCGTTTTTTAGTGAACCACTTCTAAATTTAAAAGTACAGCTTTGAGTTGTAAAAACATTCTCAAACATTTTATAGTCTGTTAAACTGCCCCCTTAATGTCTTCAGGATCGGCTTCTGGCAAAGTTACCTTGGTGGACATTACCCCCTGTTCCACTCAGCCATGCCAGCTTCACAAAGGACAGTCCTCCAGTGTCAATGTGACGTTCGGTAGCGGTGAGTGGGCTTTGTTTCTTCACACAGGCGCTAAAATCTCACCAGGAATGTGTATTTTGTTACAGTTCTGATCATATTATGTGTTCTCCGTGAAGGTGTGGATACCACAACCAGCACAGCGGTGGTTCATGGGATCATTGCTGGCGTTCCAATCCCTTTCGCCATTCCAGAGGCAGATGGTTGCAAGTCTGGAATCCAGTGTCCCATCCATAAGGAGCAGGCTTATCACTATGAGGCCACACTACCTGTGAAGTCTGAGTATCCTTCAGTAAGTAGTCCCTGAGAATTATTTTCCACACTGTTCCTACAAAAAAACTTAAGATTATTCTAGTTGTATAGCCTATGCATGCAAGTCTTTTAGCTGAAAATGTTTGTTCAGTGTGTTTTTAACTTCAGATTTTACTTTTTAACCTGCACTAATTGGTCAAATGTGTTCACAGAGTATTTTATTCTCTATTCAGGCTTAATAAGGAAAGGATTTATTCGATAAATCTCACCCTGTCAGAATCTGAATTGAAAGCTGGAATTAGCATCAGTGCTGCAACTTGGCAAAATGAGTCTGCAGCTGTTAAACATTTTTCATGCTGTTTCTTATAAATGTCAGAATTAGATGCTTCTCTGGTATGTTAACCAGTCGCTGCTTTTATTGGACTGGAAGCTCCGTCTGTGTTCTATTAAATGTGCGTCTTAAACCGTCAGGAAAGCTTTTCATTTATTCATGCATTACTTTTCATTTTCAGTGGTTCTTTGGTAACAAAGTAGATGAGTTGAGGGTAGAAAATAGTGACTTGCTTCTTTCTCTCTTCCCTTTTTTATTTTTCATTTCCTCTAGCATGAGAATCGATGCACATCGTGTTGACCAACCTGTCTCTTCTACTTTTGCAGATCAAGCTGGTTGTGGAGTGGGAACTGAGAGACGACAATAAGAAAGACTTGTTCTGCATCAGATTCCCTGTTCAGATTGTTTAATATCAAGCAACAGGACCTCCTGACATGTTTATCTCTTTAAAAGGGATTTGAGTAAAAACGTGAAGAATGCAAATGATTGGAGCAAGATCTCATTTTTATGCACCCATCAGGTTGATTTTTTTTTAAAGATGCCATTCACCAGTTTTCATGACTCTTCTGCACAATAAGTAAAAGGCACGCTTTTCTTGTGCGCTGGTCTGCCTAAGTATCAATTTTAAGAGATCTGGATGTGAAAATTAGGTTAATGATTGTGTGAATGACCCTGAACTACATTCCACTACAGTGCAAATATCTTGTCTTACTGGCTGCTGTGTAGTCAGAAAGGGTACATAGGCCTACTATACCTTTTCTTCCCTAATAGTTTTGTAGTATTTCTTACCGACAGGATGTGAAATTGGACATTTGTTAAAAGAAACTTAAGGAACAAATAAATCTAACATGTACCAAAGTATTTGTGTGATTCTGATGTTTTAATATTTTATTGCCAGCATGTGTGTGTTCCTGTAAATTTTGTGACATCATCTGCAATGACCTGTTCCATTAGAAATGTGATCTCAGAGATTAATCTTATTCTAAATTTAGCAGACATAAGTTCCCACTTTTTTTGTGCATTGCTTATCTACTGCTTTGAGTTGGGGTGTTTGGAGGTTCATGGTAACTTTTCATTTTCAGTGAGAGATGTTCTTTGTACTTTTGTCAGTCTCTTAACATCTAACCAAGAGGAGCCTTTAATTCTTACCTGACACTGAATATTAACTATATTTTGTTGCACTGATCAGACCTCAAATATCAAACATTTAGTAGTCAGTCATCTCAGTGACTTCCCTTTTTGTTCTTTTTCAAAAACCAAAGGCAACCATTTAAAAGTGGATTAATCAATATGTGTAAGAACTGCAGCATTATTTCCTTCGCATGACAAAGATTCCTCATCACTGAACCAAGCAATGATGAATGAGTGGACATATTCAGACATTGAGGACCTTTTACATTTTACATGAAACTCTCCCTCATTAAACTTGTCATGAATTCACAAGCTTTACTTTTAATATGATCACAGCCTAGGTGGTTGGACTTCATGAGAGAAGCAGAGTAAAGAGAAAAGACTTACGGAAGTAGTTTTTGCTTTAGTGCTTTATGTAGCTGAACACCAGCAGTGGAAGTACTCAGTTGCACGTTGGCATGACAATGCAAAAATACTCCCCTCTGTATTGATGTGAGAGCATTGAAGCATCTTCAGCTCTGATTAGGCAAGAATGTAAAGGTTTTTAAAGTATAAATACCTTTCTGAATATTTTAATGTCACATAAAATGCTTAACTCAGTAAAAAAAAACAAGTGCATTAAATGATTTTAGTCCAGTGATACTAGTAAGGAACTAGTGTTACTTAGTTGCCAGTGTTTAGTCCATCTCTTACTCAGAAAAGTTTCTTTGAGACCAACAACCTTCTGAGATTTTTTATTGGCGTTAGCAAAGCTCAGCAGCAAAGTAGGGACTGTATAAATGCACATAGGGAACAGTTTTCCTAAAAGTAGACCTCATAATACTGAAGAAGAATTCTTACTGGGTGCAGTAAAAAGATAAAACATACAACTGTAAAATCCTCATCAAAGATCAACAAATACTGCTGCGTCTACAAGAAGCTGAATTAAAAACAAACCAATAAACACAACAGCTATATATTCCCCTCTATTTAAAAATAACTTGCAACTTAAAATGCAATAAAGAAAAATTGAACTAACATCTAAATTAACCTACTGATTGGGGTCATTTTACATGGTGAGAGAGGAACGGGCCACAGGCTGGGACTTGGACCCTGAATGAGGAGCTTTCAGCCTCTGTTCATGTGATCTACCCTGCACCATGTTGTCTGAGCTTTTAAAATAAGCATAGATCAATTTTTACCTCTATGTAAACTAACGGCCTCACAAAATACTATAATCTCAGTCAGTATAAAATAAGTAAAAGTTAATGAGCGGATCTTAGTTTTCTTAATAAAAGGCGATCATTAAGGCAGTGTTAACTTGAACAGAACGCAGCTTTGGCTCCTACCCAGAGACGCTTGCTGGATAAAAGCTAGCTGGGCATATTTGAGCAGATATCAGTTATCAGGTCACAGCTTTAGTACGAGCAGCGGAGCAGAGGGAGGCGAGCGGGATCACCATTAACAAAACATGCTGGTTCCTTCTCGGATCATTTCAATAAAAAAAAAACAGCAAAATGCTGAAACAACACCTGTTACAAAGTTGTAACACATGGAAACAGGAAGATGTTTCCACAGTAAAGTAAACAGCACAATGTCGCAACAGACTCCAAACAGCCAATCCGAAGCGGTCACTAAACCTAAGTATGTAAGATGAAGTCATTCGATGTTAGGAAACTCAGAACAAACTAGAGTTGATAGGGCTGAGAAGCGCCTATTGTAGTGGCAGCTAGGCAGTTGGACATCACATAAAAGGCTAAAGTAAACACTGGGTTATTATTGGCTAACATCCATATATGATGGTCAACCATGGTTTCAACCCCTGCAGGATCTTGATCCTTTTACTGTCCATTTTGCTGCAGCCTCTCGAGTCTCTGCAGCAGAGCATTCCCGAATGCTTCTCTGTAACCCGGACTGAGCTTGTCCAGAAGTGAGTAAACAGTCTCGTGGTACTGGGTTCCCAAATCCTCATTCACTTGATCAAAAGCATAGCCCACCACCTGTTCAAGGAGAAACTGGTTACTGGTTAACAAAGTGTCTTAAAAATCAGTTTAGACTCAGAAAACCAAAAAACTCTGGCCCACATCATGGACTTCCTACCCTGAGTCCCGCCTCCGTGAGCTCCAGACAATAACGGTTCCCCTCTCTCGTCTCCACGTTTATGTAGGCCACATCTGATGCACTGGTGAGACTCTGCGACACGTGCATTTCAGCCACAGCAAAGAGAACGTCATTGACCACTGCCTCTGCCTCCAGTCTCATGTCCTTAACGTCACCAAGTTCAACACAGTCCTCATCATAAGTAGAAGTAATGGCGTCATCAGGCTGGCAGTCTATCTCCATCCCCTGTAAACACAAAACAAAGACAGTACTTTAGGAAACGCCTGGAACGCATTGTTACTATTCTTGATTGTTAAACTGGTCCTGGTGAGGATTCTGGGTTGAATGAGTCCAAATGCAACCATATTACTTTTAGTTGTCATGAAAACAAGATACATTTTACCACTTTGTGCAGTTTAATTCCTGTTAAGTATTTACTAAAACAAGATGGCAAAAAATGTCATCTATTTCTTCAAGTCACAAAATGGAAAAATGTATATTTATCAAAGTCTCAGAAGCATTGCTAAGTAAACAGGAGGCATCTGAATCATTTGTCAGTTCTTTTTTCAAAAATGCAAAGTAAACTATTTTTACCATTTGGTAATCTGTTTGATCTTGTGACAACCGGCTTAACCCCTGACAGGGAAAATAAATACGCAGCTGGTCTCATTTAGAACTTCCCTAAACTAAATACAAAAACACCAGTACACAGGTGACACATATAAGAAGTTATTTTAAAAGTCAGTCAGGAAAACCTTCAAAAGCATTTCTTATAAAAGAGTTTTGTTTAATAAGTCTCTGGTTAATTTGCCATTATTTCCATTTAAGAATGACAAGGAACTAAAGCAGACAAATCAAATAAAGACATCTGACTCATTTGTTAGTTCCTTTTTAAAAAATCTAAAGTAAACTATTTTTTGCCATTCAGTAATCTGTGTGACCCTGTGACTAAGGGCCAAAACATCTGATGTAGCCATTTTTCAAACAAAAAAACAACTTAATTTATGGAAGCATGGATGGATGTACCATAAATGAGTCCATAAATAAGTCCACCATGCAGACAAAAAACACTAGTTTTTGGTGGTAAAAAAAACCAGACATAAAACCTGGTGCATGCTGATCCTATGTTCAACATCATATTAAAATTTAGTTCTCACAAATGTCTCACATAACTAAACAAAAACCAGAGAAACTTAACTAAATGAGAAAAAACATTTTCTCAAAAGAAAGTTCAAAATAACCTAAACTGAATTATCCAATATAGTTAAAACATTAGTTACCAAAGATAAATAGGTCGTAGACCACAGTTGGGACAACTAGCTAGACTGTCTGACCATTCAAACTCACCTGGACCAAATACGCTTTTTGTATCAAAGACAACATAACTCTTTTGTCAGTTTTTAAATGGTACCTGGATGCCACATGAACAGGTGACACACATAAAATGTTCCCTGCAATTATCAGGGGAGAAGTAACACCTCCTTCGACCGGGTTCGTTAAACAACTCTGACTGGTTAATTGATCATTTTTTTCCATTTCTAAGAACTTCTAGAAGTTAAAGCAGAGCTCTTATATATTGTTTAGGTAGATTACACTTAATCACCAATGAGTCTTAGATTCCATAAAGTATACTGAGAAAATGTACTTGTGTATCTGCTGAACAAGCTGACACTAGCAGAAGCTGAAACTTGTGATGTCCTCTTTATGTCAGGTCGCAATTCACTGCATTTTTCTGTGAGTCAGCTGTTGCCTATTGCCTCACTTCTTGCTTTGTCATCATTCATTTTATTGGCTAGAAGCCCAAGAGGGCAACAACACTCAACAACCTCAACTAAACGTAACCTGTGCACATTAAAACACGGTAAATCAGGTGTATTGTGGGAAGGGTGATTTTTTTATTTTCTTTCTTTCTTTTTTCTTTATGAGGGATTCTTTTGTTTTTAAGCCAACATAAAAACACCACATTGTGGTGATTACGATTAATTTCCATAATCAAATTACACATAATTAGAGACATTGTTTGCACTTTCTTTGGGTTTTGGCTGATGAATTTTCTCAACTGTACTGTATTCACTTACAGATTGCAAGGATTAAAATGATGTATCATATTCTCTCCACAATACCATTACCATGTATTTTTTGTCAGCTAGCATACATTTGTGTATTTTTATACTACTTCATATAAAAAGATCTAATTTGGAAATTACATTTGAGTAAAAGCTAAACGATTATTAAACATTAGTTTGACAGAGAGAAAGTATAACGACAATTTATTTAAGCCACAAATGCCATTGAAAAGAAATAAATGGCGACATCTTCAGGATCGATGCATATAATGAAGTTAACATTCCTAAACCAATAAATGGGAATTGAATCGGTTTCATATTAATATTGCAATTTATTTAAATAACTTGGTTATGCATCATAATCATCAGTAGCTGTTGGATACTATATTTTTAAATCTATTTAAGTCGAAAAACATCCGATTTCTCAAGACGTATTTGAGCGACATTTCTAACATTTAAAACACAAATATATATTTTGACATAAAAAATCAGGGGTTTGATGTGAACACGCATCAAATTTAACAAGTCAGACTCAAGTGCGTTCATTTCTCTCACCTTGTTGCTAGTTGTGTTCTTCCGGGCTTGTAGAAGCTTCCAGCCCACTCCGAGCTGCTATGCGTGGTAAAGCTTCTGTCAAACCTGCGTCAGTTCACCTTACATAAATTAGATTTATGGACGGCAAAGAAAAAAATTATCTTAACATACATTAATTGCACACGGCTTCACTGTATAAGGTTATTTGTATCGTAAGAAACTACTTAAAATGTATCTAGCTAAGAATCTCACGGGCACAACAATTCCGCCACGTTGTGACATCATCAGTTCATCCCACCCCGAGCGCGTAGGATTATGCTGCATTCAATTTCAAGTGGGAACTTGAAATTCCTCCCCACTTTCCATTTATGATGGCAGATGGAATAGAACTAAAAGATAAGAGAAAAGGGAAAGAAAAGCACTCAATAATAAATTTGATTTCTTCTTATTATAGTACATGTTTTCTTTGATTCACAGGATGAAAATGGTCTACATATCGGGAAATATGACATTTTTAGATTTTTATTCCACTTCCGAGGTACCACGAATGTAGCATCAATTGGTGCGGAGTCATGAAAGTGTTTGTAAACAACTCCATCAGAAGGTAAATTAAGAGCAGTCTTAATTTATTTATTCCTGCTTCCTAGTTAGTTGGTATCAGCATTTTACTCTGGTGTGTATGTGTGCGATGTTCTTATGAATGTACATTTGATGCAAAAGAGCTCATAACGTAAAATAGTTGGCTATTAGGTTAGCTCGCTAGCTTACTAGCTTAGCCGGCTATGCTAATATTGCTTCACTTTTCCGACTCAAGTGGCTAGCTAAGCTCATCTATGCTAACCGGCTAGCTAGCCAGATGACATGTCTTTGTCTAGCCCTCAAAGCCCATCAGTCGGTGGTCCATGACATCTCTATCTGACATGTAAAAGCGAGTGGTTGGCATGGGTTATGTAGTTTGTTGTGTGGTAAGAGTGATGTCGTTTGCACTATATGTACCTACGTTTACATTGGCTGTAGAAAGGGAGCAACCGTGAGCCTATCATTGCACAGGCGTTATGTTTGAAGGCATTAGTGTACTATATTTTAGCCCCATAAAAAACATTTATTTTGGCTTTATATTGAAGCACTATATTAATAAAAATTAAGATAGCGTGTTGTTTACTGCTCTCTGGTTAATATTTTGTGTCAAGTCACATGTTGTTGTATCAAATTACAAAGGGGGCCAACTTATGTGTGTCTTTTTTTGTAGGCGCAGCAAACTGGAGTCGCATAAATTCCTAAACATATCTCTGAGTATCAACACATCCTCCCGATTGTCCCTAACTCTGGGATATGAAGGATGTTTGAGCTCACAGTGTTTCAATATCTTCAAGTCAACAGGATGACATAACTGTAACATCTGTGATTTATTTATTATAGCTATCTAAATAGCTAGAACATTGTACTTGTAGACCCCTTTTATTACCTGTGAGCTGTTCACCTGCTGAGTAAAGATGCCTTGGCCATTTTCGGAGTCCATTAAGAAGCGGGCCTGCAGATATCTCCTTCACCGGTACCTAGGCAACTTTCTTCAGGAGAAGCTGAGCTTGGATCAGCTCAGTCTTGATCTTTATCAAGGGACTGGGTCCCTTGCACAAGTTCCACTGGACAAATGGGTATGTATAGAGTTACCCTGATAGCAGATAAAAGGCAGGAGACCAATTTGTGTTATTCTAACTCAGAACTTGCATGAAATAAAAGATGGGGCTGCACAAGATATTTTTTCAGCTTTAAAACTGAAATGTAAATGCAAATAGTCAGTGTTGGTTGCCATTTAAAGCAAATGATTAAGTCATGCTCACACTGTTTGATGCTTGATCCAAAAAGAGAAGGTTCTCATTGTCCATCACTAATCTTCACCAAAAGTCTTTCTTATGGAACACTTTCTCCTCAAAATTAAGGATTCTGAGAGACACAGATTATTCTTTTCATTAAAACACTCGTATTTTTACCTAATCAATGAGACAGAGGCACTGTGTGCAACAGTGAAATGAAAGGGCAGAGAGCAAGGCGTAACCTTTATTAAGATACAGCAATGACCTTTTTTTTGTTTTTAAAGAGCATTATTTTTTGTTCTTCAGTCTCTCAATGAGCTCCTGGAGACAGCAGATGCCCCTTTTGAAGTAACCAAAGGGTTCATCCAGACAATTACTCTGACTGTCCCATGGGCAGCACTGTTACAGGAGAACTGTGCCCTAGAGGTCAGAGGTTTGGAGATGGTGCTCAGGCCAAGGCCAAGAGTTGGTAAGGAGTTAATAACCTCATGTCGTTGTAAAAAATGTTTGCGATGTATCGAAAGGCAATGATTTACCAGGTTGTCTTTTTTTTATTCGTGTAAAAGTTGGCTGCTAATTTTTATTGAGTAACTGTGTCACCACCATTTTTTTACTTCCAGCTTCTGGAATTGAGCCCATGTACTGGTCCAGTTTCATGACAAGCAGCATGCAACTCGCCAAAGAATGCCTCAGTCAGAAACTCACTGATGATATGGGAGAAAGCTTTCAGCCCTTTGAAGGATTAGAGAAGTTTGCAGAGACAATAGAGACGGGTATATTCCCATGCTGCCGTTTGCCAGCACAAATTAACTTAAGCAGTCCAATATTGTATATGTTGATTATTTTAAATTTTTTGTCTTGCAGTTCTGAGAAGAGTAAAAGTGACATTTTTGGACACTGTTCTCAGAGTCGAACACATTCCAGAAAATTCTAAAACTGGAATCGCTCTTGAGATTCGAATCAGCAAGTAAGTAAAATTTCCAGAGCAACAGAATCTCGTTAGAGGGTTTGTCTGCTATCAGTTTCCTCCCTCAGACCTTTTACTGTTCATCAAGGGAGTCATCAAGTTAAGGGAAGACAAAATAATGTTTAGTGTTTCATATGCAATAAAGAAAAGTAAAATGAAAACATCCCCAGTATTTATTGGGATTTTTAAGATTATTATTCTGCAGGTTTTTGTGATGCTAATTGTGCTTTGTTGTCTCGTTTAGGATTGTATACTGCGACGAAACAGGGGAAGAGAGTTCCAATGTAAATGTGCATCAGCCAACCACATTTGCACATAAAAATGTGCAGATGGAAGGAATCACCGTATTCTGGGATGAGTTCTCAGAATTGTCCCGTGGTTGCAAATCCTCATCAACTCCAACGGTGGGTGTTACATGTACCTTGGCATAGCACAGCTGCATGTTCAGGCCTTTTTTTAACATGGATCTCTTTAATAAGCAGGAAACTGAGCCAAAACTCTCTCCAAGCTGGAATCCAAAGATTATTTGCGAGCCTCATCCACAGTTCACAGAGCCGGTGTCCTCCTCAACACCCTTTGAGCCTGTTCAAGTCGGGAGCCTCAGCGGCAAAATCGAGTTGTCCCTTACTCTGAAAAACAACGTAGCCCTGCCTGGAGCCAAGGTACACAAACGATTTATTGATTGCTTCTTGGAAAGACAAATCCAGGATCATTTTTTCCTTTGTTGAGGTAATGCTAACACAATTTCATCTGTTGCTTCTCAGCTGGATGTTATTGGACACATTGATACACTGATTATTCTGCTGTCCCCACGGCAAGTTCATCTTCTGTTGGACTTGTTTGGAGCTTTCTCTGGTGGAGGTAAGTATCCCACTGTTTATAAATGATTATGGATTAAAGGATAATGGTGTTATTTAGAAATGGAGTGAACAGAATATTCCCTATTTTTCATGTGAAGGTACACAGGAATGGACTAAGGATAGAAAAAGTCGTCCCATACAGCAAGAGGATGAGTATCGACTCCATATGGAACTGAACCGGTGTCTGAAGAAGGATGGTGCTGGACCGGGAGCAGACCCCGACCTTTTTGACAGCCAGACTACCAGAACTGTATCAAGTCGAGGTCAGAATTAACAATCTTAAATTTCAGCTTCTTTAAGAGATGTTCAATGTTAAAGGATACTTAAAGCAAAGTTTTTTATCAGTGAAAAAACCTAGATATTTAAAAGTGGCCGGTGTGGTTGTAATGGAGGGGAGGATGGCAGACCCCTTCTTTTTGTTAGAGAACAACATGGCCTTTGTTTTGCCAGCATTAGGTACCAATTGAATGAAAACAAGTGGGACTGAATGATCTATAAAGCAGATTGGCAGTTCTAGCTGCAGAGCAACAAATAACTATAATCGGCTAATAAATGTGAAAATGCCTAAAAAAGGCCTTTTAAATGTTTCTGTTGTAGATGATGTCTTCTTCTCCATGGCGGACATGGACATGTCGCACAGCTTGTCTTCCCTTCCTCCTCTGGGTGAACCACCCACTGTTGACTTGGATTTGTCACTCAACAGTAACTACTCTGCCTCCCCCGGAGAGTCTCCGTCAGGAAATGCAACAGTAAGCCTTAATCCTGAAATCCTCATCAAAGTTCCTCTATAAAATGTCCTGTCGTGTGTAAACGGATAAAAGTGGGGGCTACTCCTTTAACATTGCCGTCTTTTTCCCCAGGCTCTATGGGATGACTACATGGATGTACCAAGGAAAAAAGATAAGCATAGGTGTGAAACTCCTGTCCAGCCACGTGATACGCTGCTCACTCAGAAACTAATGAGACAAACATGTAAGTAGTTCAATAAAAACTGATAAAAGATTATAAGATTAGGTAGTTAGGAAGTATTTAGAAGCCAGGCAAATCAGCAGGGAACTTTTATTCCCTTTCTCCAGGGAAGGTTGATTTTCTTCTCCTTCTCTGTACGCAGTTATTGTTGACTTGTTCTCTTTCAGCACATCCATCCAAAACTCACGGGGACGAGTCAAGACCAGAACTGGTCTTGAGGTTGTCTCTGAGCAGCTTCGCTGTGGCAGTCCTCCACATTGACCCTCTACCACAGCCTCATGCTGCTCCCAGCCCTCTTGGCCCGATGGCTGGGCACTTCTTCAGCATGGTGGGACCAGGCCAGCTTACCCCAGACACTTTCCTTCAGTCTCGGACAGTGTTCAACCAGGCTTGCCCCCATGATCACCTCAGGTGCACTTCAGTTTTACACTAATTACCTTTTGTTCAGGGTTTTTGTATTCTGTGTGCATGGTTTGAATGTGTAATGTCTGCTTATATTTGCAGATTTGTTGGGCAGGGTCTGACGATAAACTACGAGCACTGTCAGGGATCCAGCCTGCGAACGTTTAGCACCGACATCTCCCTTAACAAGATGGAGTTTTTAGAGTGTCTCTTCCCTTCTGAAGCCCTCATCGGTGGCTTCCAGAGAGGAATCCAGTACACTGAGGTTAGATTTGCAAGCCTAAGCTAAGCACTGATCATTTTTCATCACACTAGGCTTTGGTTGTTTAAACACTGCATATCTACTGTGTATAGAGTGCACCTGAAAGCTACAGCTGGCCTGATTTAAAGGGTGTTTAAAAGCCTTGTTTGTGCGTCACACCTCAGCTCCTGACATTTGACACCACAGCCAGTGCTGATGCACAGCTAACCACCTGCCTTCACCTGCTGTACAAACAGGCTGAGCGCAGAGGCCCTCAGGTATCCGCTATTTTCATCCCTTCTAAAACCATAATGTCAACATCTACTACTCTTGTGGTTTGCTTACGTGCCTGCCTGCCATCCAAACTCTTAATTTTTTGCCTCTTTTTGCAGGGTGGCCAGGTGCGTCTCACTACCATTCCAAGGAAAGCTGAGATCCAGGTGGAGCTTGGTCCTGTACGCTCAGAGCTGGACATCAGCATCGTGGACCGTCTCAACTCACTACTACAGCCTCAAAAACTAGTTACCACGGAGATGATGGCCTCCCACATGTATACATCTTACAATAAACATGTCAGCTTGGTAAGGGTACCACACACAAGGAGAATGCCATTTTTGTGTGTCAGATCATGCAAATCATTGGTTTCTTAAAGGGCCAGTCAATCCAAAAATCACTTTTAGATGTATTTTTCATGTCTCATACAACCGATACTTCTCAGTTTGATCAAGCTTGTCAATCTGCACATAAAACAATGTGACATAAAACCTTTACATATTAAGATGAAAATTGGCTGATCACCGTCCTTCCAGACAGCTGCCTCAGGCAAATAAAGATCAGGGTCATGTTAAACTGAGGCACTTCAACAGCACTTGAATGTCTCTCGTAAAGCCATTCTAACGTTGCTTCTCATTTCGATTAAACTTGCATCAAACTAAATATCCTTGTGTTTTAAATGTTACAGCACAAAGCTTTCACAGAAGTTTTCCTTGATGACAGCCATACACCCTCCAACTGCCACGTTTCACTGACGGTTAATGCCCCGATGCTGGGCATTGCAGTGCGTTTCCCCATCCCCGATCTGCGTTCAGATCAGGAGAGGGGCCCCTGGTTCAAGAAGTCCTTGCAGAAAGAAATCCTTCATCTGGAGATGGAGGACCTGGAAGTGAAAACGGAGTTCATGGGCGGCAGCTCACCTGACCAAACCAAAATGGAGCTGACATTCAGGGAGCTTACCGGTGCGTCACTTTTCACTCAGCTGTCCGAAAATTCATTTTAAATGGTCTGAAACAGCTTTTACTTCTCTGCTTTTGTGCAGGGAAGTTCCAGGAGGAGCCGGACCAACCTGTCGCCCGTTTTCTCCGAGTGTCCCACACCATGGACGGAGACATGACGACATCCGAAAGTGTAAAATTCGACTGGCCGAGGTAAGTAATGCAACAGGCTTAAAGGGATACTCCACCCTCAGAATGATGTGCCTTCATTTGTTTACTCACCCTCATGCTGATTGAGACGTTGGAACACTTTCTTGATATTCATCATGTAGCCGGAATATCGGGAGGTT
>JAVQJG010127385.1:0-16821 GCA_036024015.1 Craterocephalus amniculus | reverse complement strand
GAGGAACAGCAGCAGAACCGAGACACCGAGAGGACCTGAGCGACCTGCGGTGGCTTCATCAGGTTCTGACAGCTCATCACTTTTTGGCACATCCCAGAAACTCAGATGTAAATTAGATGGATTATCTCGTGTTGGTTGTGTTTAATGTTTAAAGTGTTTATCATGTGTTTAAAGCAGAAAATAACGTGGACGGATTATACACGGACCGTCCTCCGCCGCGATCCAGTCATTTCTTTTCGTGTTCGGCTGGAAATCAATAATCAGACTTCTATGATCTCTTCTATTTTCTGTTATGACAACCCATTGCTACACAAGCGGTAACCATGGCTATCTAGACACTGCGCTTCGTACTAATTAATATTTCAACAAAACGGAACGCTTTCCACACTACACTTGCAGTAATCTCTACGCTAAAGCCTACCAAGCTTGCCTACCAATATGGACACGTTAACACACAGTCACATGGTTTTGTGACGTAGCTGCAAATCCTCAATAGATAAAGGTAATGGTCGATTTAAAGGGATACTTTGTAACTTTTGGCCACCAGGGGTCCTAAGCCTGTAAGTTCCCCCAAAATTAAACTTTTGATCCATTACCAGCCTAATGTGAGTATTAATGGATGTTTTCTGGGGGCAGTATTCAGTGTTTTACACGTGTCGGCGCTCTGAGGCAGCTGCTCTCTTCAGAACCAGAGATGCAACTCGGCATGAGTGGATTTGTCTCTCATGGCACATGTGACCTGCAATACTTTTCTCTTCAGCTATAAAACACAGCAGGCAGAGCTCCATACTACTTTGTCTTTGAAAGTTAGTCAAATCTGAACAAAGTAAAAAGGTGAACCCGGAGTCTGAGGAGGCCAGACACAGAGTTTGATTTTGCAATGATGTCATGTGGCCAGAGGGAAGTTACAGATTTAGCCCCCTAGTGGCCAAAGGTTACACAGTATCCCTTTAATTGTGTCGCCAGAAAGACAACTTATATAAAATATTTAGAAACTGCCATATTTAAAGCGGCTTATGCATTGTCTTTCATGTTTTATATTGGGAGAATTCCCCTGACCATACTCATTATAGACTTTATATACTTTAACAGGGGCCACTTTATTGGGTCCACCTTGCAGGAAATGGTTTAGTGTCATTTTTGTCTTAAGAACTGCCTTAATCATTTTTGTCATCGATTTAACAAGGTGTTGGAAACATCTCTCAGAGATGATGCTCCATATTGACATGACAGCATGTCACATTTCACCACATCCCAAACATGCACTGTTGGATAGAAATCTGGTGATTGTAGAGCCAATTGAAGTACAGTGAACTCATTGTAATAATAATAATAATCATTATAATAATAATACATCTTTATTAAATCTTTAAAAAGAACATACATGACTAACTAGATTAAGTTGCTGCTGTGTGTTTTGGTGGATGAAACAAAGTGGCTGGTGAATGTCTCTGTTTTTGGGGACGTAAATTTTAAACTTAACTTAAAAAACTACTTTAAATTGGCTTTAAAGATGAACATATTAAGCCAGTTCTTCGATAATTCAGTTCATGATAAAACTTTTCTAGTCTGCCAATGAACCTCTTTGTCTTTTATTTCAGGCTCTTCCAATGGACAGTGTTGCTCTTACAGTGTTTGGGATGGTTGTAGATGGCGCCATCACATGGACAAAAGGAGAAATACTTGGCAGGGGTGCCTATGGAACAGTAAGTACAGCAATTTATTGCTAAGACAAATAGTGGCAGTAAAATCCTTACAAAAGCAAAATATCCTTCATATTCCTTCTTAAAAGTCTTTTTACTAACAGAGAACATTTTGATGAATCGTCCTGATGACGCTGACTGAAACTTCTCTGAGCAGGTGTACTGCGGCCTGACCAGCCAGGGCCAGCTGGTCGCTGTGAAGCAGGTGGGTCTGGACTCCTCCGACCCTGATGCTGCAAGGAAGGAGTACAGACGTCTTCAGGGAGAAGTGGAGCTGCTGAAAACCCTTCGACACATCAACATCGTCGGCTTCCTGGGTACTTCGCTTCATCAGAACGTCGTCTCCATCTTCATGGAGTACATCCCAGGAGGATCTATCGCTAGCATCCTGCACAGGTAGAAACTGCCCCACAGCTCAGAAAGAGGTTTATCTACAGGTCTGGTAAATTTTCCTTATGGGTGCTTAATCACCGTCTTCCACCCCCTCAGATTCGGTCCACTTCCTGAGCGTGTCCTGACCCTGTACACTCATCAGATCATGGAAGGGGTCGCCTTCCTTCATCTGAACAGGGTGATTCATCGGGATTTAAAGGGAAACAATGTCATGCTGATGCCAACTGGCATCATCAAGCTCATAGACTTTGGATGTGCGCGGCGCATCAGCTGCTTAACCCACACGGCGTGCAACAGCGGAGAGATGCTCAAGTCTGTCCACGGCACGCCTTACTGGATGGCACCGGAGGTAACTCGCCTCTTTTACTTTTTAATTTCCTTTACTTTCACCTTCTCCTCATTCTCCCCCCAACTTATCGTGTGTGAAGGTTATAAACGAGTCAGGATATGGCCGGAAGTCCGACATATGGAGTGTTGGCTGCACTGTGTTTGAAATGGCCACGGGGAAACCGCCATTAGCACACATGGACAAGATGGCCGCTTTGTTCTACATCGGGGCTCAGAAAGGGCTGATGCCCTCCTTACCAGATGGATTCTCAGAGAACGCCAAGGACTTTGTAAAAGTCTGCTTGACAAGGTGAGCGGTTAATAGTCAAATATTTGCCCATGCTGGTAAACACCAACCCACAGTCACATTTCATTAAATATTTCTTTAATAACTTCCTCTCCACCATAGTGACCAGAGACTCCGGCCGTCAGCCGCCCAGCTGCTCAAGCACTTGTTCATCTCAAGGAACGTAACAAATGAGAAAACACAGAGAAGGAAGTGTTGCGGTCACCGAGCAGGACTCAGTGACGTTTGAGTCGGGGGATATTTAAGGAATTCTTGTACTGCTGGTTAGAAAATCCAAATATTTCTTTGTACAGGTACTGCTCAGAAAATTTGAATATGCTGGAAAAGTTGTTTTATTTAGGCAATTCCACATGGAAGATGAAACCAATACTTTTTATGTTCCAAGTTCAGATCCAGGAGTTTCACTTTTATTTCAAGCAATATTCTAATTTTCTGAGGTTTTTAATTTGAGGTTTTCTAAAGCTGCAAATCCTTACCAGAAAAATATAAACAAATAATAACAGAAATATATTTATTGGCATATTTGCCTATATGTGTTCATTAAATCTTTGAAGTTAAGTTACAGGTACTACTCGGAAAATTTAAATATCCTGAAAAGATGTTGCATTTCTGAAACTGAAATTCAAAATGAAATGCACACATATAGACAAATAACATGCAAATCGATATTTTTCCGCTTTTATTTATATTTTGCTCATTAGGATTTGAAGCTCAAATTAAAAACCTCACAAAATTAGACTATTTCTTGAAATAAATTTTTAAAAAATTAAATACAAAAATGTCAGGTCTCTGAAAGTAAACTCTTGCATCTGTACTTAGAACATAAAATGTATTGGTTTTATCTTTTATGTTGAATTGCCTGAATAAAACAACTTTTCCAGCATATTGCAATTTTCAAAGTAGTACCTGTATGTGTGAAGAGACTGATAACTGCATGAAGTAGGGATGGGCATAATTAATTGACGATCAGTTAATGGATTGTTGCGATTTTATTCGATTACATTATCTTTTAATCGAATGCATGTTTAGACTGGTGCTGAAGTTGTATGTAAGCGCATATTTTCCACTGTAACCACTGAATGAATCCCAATTAACAGCCACAAGACTTCATTCATCTTGTTATAAAAATCTAAAGGAAACACTTGTATTAAAATTTTATATAGGAATATTAATGACTAATCGATCATTAATTTCTTCTGATAATTAAAACAATTTAATGGAATGCCCATCCCTAGCATGAAGACAAAATTTCAAAGAAGATACTAGAAATGCACTATGTGGACATGTTTCAGTGTAAAAATGAATAAGTGGTGATTAGATATAGACCTTTGACTGTGAATGATACGCTCACAGAATCTTGATGTATTATTTAAAATAAATCTACTGTAAATAGACCAGATGTGTCGGAGTAGCGAGATCCACTACAACCATTTTACATGAACCATTAGCATAAGTCACTGTTTCTATAAATTTTGCAAAGTGGAAACTACTGCGGAGGAGTTTATTAATCAACTCTACAACTGGGTGTAATACAGTAGGTCTCTCCCGCAGCTCTGGGACACGGATCGACGTTGCAGTTTATGTAATGAAATGACAACCAGGTTTTCTGCTGTCAGGGTAGTGGCAAATCTGATGTTTATTCTATAATGTTGAAATGAAAAGGGAAAAGGAAATAAGGAGTGGGCTTATGCTCCTCTCTCTACAGTTATCACTGCTGCTGTGCCCAACTTTAAATCCCTTATCAGGTTACAAACAATCCAGCATCAGGCTCATTATGTATTTTGCATGCTCAAGTAAACACGCAACCCGGCACAGAATCAGGACCAGGTCGTTTCTGATCCTTTAGAACAATGAATGATAAAAGTTATTGTGAGGTCGGGAACATGGGGATTTACAGCTTGCATTTGCCCAATTAGTTACTGCGCTGCAAGCATTTGCCGGGATAGGGAAAGCATTTCCCCTCCTCCTTTTATGTACAAACACCCTGTTAATGATCATATGAACATTTAAATGCTCCCCCTTTATGGGCTGACATCTAAAGGGCAGCAGCTTGATGTAGTGTAACACTGATGAACATCAAAGTAAAAGGGGTTAGTTAAACTTTAATAACATTACTATCATCCTTAACTTTTTTGTCCCTGTGGAGGCACAACCTTTGGCATCCAGCATAAGGTCTACTTTTGAGGTCAACAATGTTTATTTGGTACGTACTGCATCCCTCTGATCGCTGTCATAAGTGGGTGTTGGATGTGTCAGCTGCCGGGGGCGAATTAGCCATTTCCTGCGGTGGAAACCAACAGTAAAAAGCTGCAAGAAGCACAAACTACTGGACTGCTGCAATCATTCATGCGATGATGCCAAATCCACTCGGGAACAAAATAAAACTTTTATAGGTCTCAGTTATCTTATAGATACAAGCAGCTCCAAACCTGAGTAGTCACGGTATAGCTTTTTTTCTTTAAACATACAAAAATGTATGTACATTTATCTCCATATTCTGTAAACAGCAAGTAAGCGCTCTCCTCCTACATCCCTTTGATGATTGAAACATGCAAATCAAATGCACAGTATCTGACGTATAAAAAGAAACCAAGACGAGAAAGGAATTTGGGAGATGAAACTTTACACTTAAAAAAAAGAAATGTGCATCCATCAGTATTAGATGGAATGCCAGCAAACAAACAGAACTCATCTCCAGCTGGCATCATCTTCCGCCACACAACCACAGAAGTTATTCACTTAAATTAATGTTAAAATAAAAAATATAAAGAAAAAATAGGAAGAAAAAGGAAAGAAAGTGCACCTTCCATGCTTTTAAAGAACTTGTAATACTTGTTTTTCCCATATGGAGATCTGACATTAGGAAGGGACTTTTCCCCTTGATTGAAAACACACACACACACACATTCAACCCTTAACTATCTCATACACATCCACATTTAACTTTTCTAGACCCATATGAGGAAAAAAGAGAACCGAGCAGCATTCAACACAAACAGACTGAGCATCACGGCCGCAGCTGTGACAGTCAGGAAGCATAATTATTCTTCTTGTCTGACAAAAGGAGAGGTCCGACAATACTTTTTTTTTTTCTCTTTTTGCAGACAACTTTTTCTGCCTTTCAGTAAAGGGTTTATCATCACATTAAGAGTTATTTTCCTAGGGCACTTGACAGGGAGGTGAGCATAGTCTTCAAAGTCTGAGCTGTGGGTAGTTTGTTGCCGTGGCTGCAGAGGGGCCGACTCAGTGTCTCTGCTCTCCGACTTCGTGTGGCGATTCGCTAGGAGGAGGAGGGAACTGCTGAGAGGCCCGAAGCCCACCTGGGTGTGACAGGAGGGGGAGGAGGAGAAAAAAGAATAAGGAGGAGGAGGAGGAGGGTGGGGAGGGGGAGGTTAGCCACAGAGCTGCAAGCCAGATGAGACACACTGCTGTACAGGAGAGGAGAGCGGAGTGAAAGAGGGGGGAGAAAAGGATGAAGTACCTGCAGCACCTGGGCCACCCTTGGAGATTTTGCTCACTTTGGAGCAAGAAGTGGAGGAGGAGGATGAAGGGTGGTGGTTGTGGCTGGCCTCGGGGAATGCCCTCTTGCGGGATGAAGATGACGTCATAGAAGTGGATGCCGGATGGGCGAGCGTCGATCCCTCCATGCCGAGCAGACCCGGGGGTCCTCGCAGCAGGCCCAGCCCGACCCCCTCTCCTCGCCCGTTGCCACTGTGTAGGTGAGGATGACTATGCTTATGAGGACGATGAAGGTCGGCGCTGCGGTGCTGCTTCTCCTTGCTCACCAGCGGGCTGGAATGTTTACTCTTGTTGTTGGCGGCCATCCCTTCATCGGATGAGCTGTGGCGCTCTGATGACGAGACTTTTATCTTCATCTTGAGCTCATCTTTGCTCGCTTGGCCGCTTTTCTCGGGCTGTGAACTGCCGCTGGATCCGGGGACTGCCAGGCGAAGTTTAAGCGAACTTTTGTCCCGTTTGTCGCCGTGGTGACGCCTTTCTTGGCCTGCAGTGGAGGAAGGAGGGCCTTTCATTTTCATCGGGGAGGCTGAGGTGCTGCCACCGCCGCCGTGGGAGGTCTGGTGGGGTTGTGCATATTTTCTATGATCTACTTGGCTAAGAGTGGATGGTGCATAGCTAGAAGAGGAAGTCAAATCCCCCCGGATGTCGCAGTCCGTGACGCCGCCGTGGTGCTCCTGGCGGCGTTTCTGCACTGTGACGGCCAGCTCGGCAGAATGTTTCTCTCTGTATTTGTCTAGAGACAGCTTGGGAGCTGGTGAGGGTTGTGGAGGCTGACCGGGCGGAGGGTAAGCGGAGTGAGATTGCGGTTGGTGCTTGGCCGTTCCACCCCCACCAGCTCCTTTATGTTCTTGTTTGACCAGGCTGAGATCTACCGTTTTTTCAGTCCTGTAAGTCGGAGGATGCTGAAGCAAAGATGAAGTGGAGGTCTGCAGAGACAGCATTGAATCTTGGACAGGGATGCTGATGGGCTCCTGTTTAATACAGGCGGAAGGGTACCCTGCCTGGCTCTGGCCGCCTTGGGACCATTCGCCGTGGGCAGCCGGGTTGAAGGTGGCAGCCATGGTGTCCAGAGACAGGGTTCCTCCTCTGGACTGGCCGGGCAGGGGCACAGAGAAGGCAGCGCCTGCCTTAGAGAAACTTGGGTTGGATGATGAAACTCCGGGAAGTGGCACTCCAGATTCACACTGGTCATGGAGCATCGATGGCCCAGCAAACGAGTTGTCCAACTGGGTGTTTTCAGTCTTGGGCTTTTTAGCAGCTTGTGTTGCCTAGAAGTTGGAAAGATGTGTGATGTTTAATTTTTAAAGAAATTTTAATTAGATGGCAGTTGTTTCTAAAATGAGCTCACTCAGTCGTGGAGTCACAAAAATAGAGAAACATCGAAATGTGCTGTTCCCTTTGATACGCAATGACAAGTACATACAACAGGATTTAGCTGCGAGAACCCAGCTAGTTATGTTACTCAAAGCCATGGGCAGGTGGACCGATATGGACTACATCAATATTTTTGTTTGCTTTATTGTTTCGGCTCAATCACAAGGGGAGTTTTTGTGTCTTGGCAGATATTCCACTACATTTCTACCTGAAACATTTTCAAAATTCTTTCATTTTAAATTACTTTACTAGGTTTCTTTTCTTCTGCAATTTAAATGCAATTTTGTCTTCCTTTAACCAATTTCTTCATTGCTATACTATAAAATCTGGTTGGCAAATAAAGTTCTAAAAATTAGATCTCCCTAGAACTTGCATGAAGTTACAGGAATCATGTAAGATACATTACATTGAAAAATAATTGTGCAAGACTAGTGGAAGCATCAGCATCCTTTCAGTAAACGGTTTGTGGTTGTTACTTGTCAAAGTATTTAATTTGTTTACACAGAACATTAGGAAAACATCCTACCCTCCAGTTGCGTATCCTCTTTAGCCGACTAGGTGTCTTCTCCAGAATCTGTAGAAACTCATGGGTCAGCTCTGCAAGTTTAAAGTATAAATGCTGTAAAACCATCTGAACTCACAATGCAGCAGCACTTAGGAACTTGTTTGTGATAAATATGGCAATGCATGCAAAAACTAAAAAGTTTCTAAGACTATTTCATGTGCAAGATGTCTGCACTACAGCAAAGTAAATCATCTCACCATCAAGCAGCCCCAGAGTGACGGAGCTGTCCACGTACTCCCACCAGTGTTTACTGTCAGTAGAAACTGGGATCTCCCAGTTGGACCACTTACAGGCCAAGTGTATGCACACACAGGCAATCACTGTGGGCTTGTACTGGAGGCAGAATGTAGTGAGGTGTAGACTGCAGAGTGGCCAAGGGAGGTCGAGATCCATCCGACATGTGCAGAAAAGAGATAAAAAAAAACACACACAAGAGGGAGCAGAAAGTTTAATTATACTGTTGGAGTGAGTTAAACAAATGTTGCATAATTGATAATTAGATGATTGTTTATACAGTGAATTAATTCAATAGTTTCCCTGCTAAGTCTTCTAATTCAAATCAAACAGTTTTAATAAATTAATGAAAATTCATTTTTCAGGGAACTCAGTTGGTTTGACTGCTGATATCTGACAAGTGAGGGAGGCGGGGACGGGTTGTGTCTACAGCCAGATGAGTTCTCCCCATTGTAAAGCACACAGAGGCCTTCCATGTGACTGTTACATCACTGATGTTATCTGACAAAGGGCCACTCCAACAACAACCTCTGTGCAACTCTCTTTCTGTGCATGTCGTATTTGGTTCTGACAGATCAGAAAAGCGTACATATGTGGGTGTGGATGTTGCCGGTGGTGAGAATAGTTAGATACCTCAAAGATAAAATTGTGGTTTATTAATTGGCACTGCTCAGTAAAGAGTGAAACTGTGAGGGTCAAGTCAAAAGTTGGTGCACACAAAGCCAGTGCAGGATATTTACAGAGAGCAATGGCTACCACCAAAGTCTTGATAGTCAAGACATAAAACAACCTTTACTCAAATATGTGAAAAATGTCCAACATTTTGTTCATGATTAGCAGACTGACCTTTACCTTTTGTAAAACTAAGATTTTACTCTTAAGAATAGGTTTGTTACATCTTTAGACCACAGATACACATGACTTATATTGTACTGTTTCTATTTATGGTGTCCAGAACTTCTTATAAAGAGTTAAAATCAAGTTCAATGCCTCCGGAAGCAAAACATCCAAAACAACTAATAAGGTTTTGCTTGAGCTTTAAAAAAGAAAAGAAGGGAACTCTTTGCATGTCATGCAGCACAACTTCACCTAACCTAACACTGCATTATTAAAACATGTTGGTGAGGCTGGATGGTAATCTTGCAACATACAGGAACAAAGTCTGGAATCTGTTGGTCTGGTTATGGTGCCTTTTTACAGTTATCAGACTTGTCCTTTCAGTTTTCAAAATTTATCTCAAAGATTTATGCAGCAAAAGAAATCAGCCAGATTAGCCGTTCATATACACGTCTGTGTCTATTTAACCATATCAAACTAGGTTTTATGCTACAAATTCACCATTTAGAGACGCCTGGCACCATTCACAGTCAGCATCCAGACAATGTAAAGCAATACAAAATGCTCACAATAAACTTATTTTTCAATTTGCATCTACAAAAAAAACCCTTTAAGGACCAAGTTCTTCAATTAAAACAAAAGTATTATGAGAATTTTTCATCCATTCACAACTGAAAACCACTAAACACACTTTGATCTGCAGACATGATGCTCAATGTCGTAGTTATAAACATACTGTGGGATTACCCATAGCAGGGGGTACCGATGCCCATGCCAACAACAGCACGTACTTCAAGTGCTTTTCATTACAAAGACTGATGTCAAAAATGTTTATAGCTGTGATATTTTTACGAGCTTTTTTTTGTGCTAAATGTTTTCAGGGCTTTGTTCATATGCCAAGTCATTCATACATCTGGAACAGGGAATGCTGCATTGATCCTAAGAATCTACTCTGACATACGAGCTAATGGGGCCCCTAAAACAACATGATTTCCTTTGATACAGCAAGATGGAAGAACTATGAAAAAAGCCAAAGCCACCTATTAAACACATAGTTGCAACAAATGGGAAATGCTTGAGAGCGATAAATCTAAAAGATTTGTAACATTAATGGCTTCAACCGAGTTCCTCAAGGATGGTGATACAGCTATGATGAATGGGTCATTGACAAAAGATCAGATAGTTCATTAAATGAGGTATTATGTAATATCATAATTGCCATAAATTCACAGTTTGTATGTCGTCACAGCAATTTATATCAGCATGCCAAGTGCAATTAACACTTTGGCTGGTAGTGGATAGAATTAAATAAAAGTATCACTTTTTTTACATACTTCAGCTGAGTGAACTGTCAGTGCATCTGTAATGTTTTAATTGCACTACAGTGACACAATTATCTTATTTTACATCTATTTTTGAATATATATGGTCTATATTAATATACTGATATGTATTAATGGAAATTGGATGCAAACTAAAATACTGACAAAATACAGAAGATGCTGCAGCTCAAACACTTGTAGCTGTTGACTCTTGTTCACCTGGCTCAGACACAGTGGGGGAAAACAAACAATAATACCTATTGTAACTGGTTATATGAAAAACCACTGTGTTGAAGCTGCACATTCTGATTCCCTCAAACACTTATATAAAACAATTAATATTACTCCAGCAAAGTGTTGCAGAAAAGCACCAGGACAGCCTTAAAACCAAATTACTGTGTTCATTTGCAGATAAACTTAGAAGTAATTCATGTCTGAAAAGAGCTCATTACTAATACCTTAGAATTCCAACAAACACATTATTTAAACCAAAACCAGTTTTATAAAGAGCAAGCTACAGAAGTTCAGAGAACTTAAAATAAATCTAAACTCTGTTTTGGCTTGGCAAAGTGGACCAATCCCTGCTACAGGTAAAACCCTTATATTCTGCTGGTCCTTAATGGGTTTAAATGGATCTTTTCCTGAGCTTGTAAGAGCTAAACGAAGGGTACTGGTGTAGAGCTAGGGAGGAAAAGCAAATATTACAAAAGCTTAAAAATATCTGGAGAAAGAAAATGTAATTAATATCAAAAGAAAGCTTTAAAAATTAATCTGCTGTACTTACCGGAGGAACCTCTACGAGAAATGTTTACATCTGTGAAATCTTTAGCTGCTACTCAGGCTACCAGAGTGTCTTTCTTTTAGACTTATGCACTTTTTCGCAACCGAACAAACATGTGGGTTTCAAGCGCACCACTACACTTCACATCTTGCATTCAACCCATCTGTGCCAACACATGGTCCCTTGTACAATACACCGCACTGCGACTGGGGCCGGTAACGCCACAAGCCACCATATCCCACTACCTCTGAGATAGGGAGGGGAGCCAAGGGGAGGAGGCAAGCGTCCCAACAACCACCAGTGCAAGTAGGGCCCGTTGGACACTGAAAGGGTACCCTGCATTACAGGAAGCTATGGTGTGCAGTCAAAGTGCAACAAAGGAGGGGCAGGATAACAACCTGTTGGTAGCCATGAAATAGGAAGTCTGTGCCAGATCCTTGCTTGCTGTAAAAGAGGAAAAGGGGAGAAAGGAGAAGGAGAAAAATAGTAAAATATCTGCAAAGCATATTTATTTCAATTAACATTTACCATTCTGTGACTGACTTTAATACACTGATTAGGCCAAGACCAAGACTAACTTGAATTTACAAGAAAACTCAAAGTGAATACAAACTGACTAAAGTTTGACACAAAAAGGTTATTTAGCGTAAAATGCCACTTCACAAACATCGAATGAGACATTCTTTTCTTTGTGTGGCATGCGGTATGTTGCAATTATCATAACGTTTGTTGCTTTAGAATAAGAGCAAGACTGTTATAATTACAAATGAGTAAATCAATGATAACTAATGACAGTGTAACTGAGAACAGGTCTCTTATCAAATACACTGAACCCAAGCCAATAATTGTTTGTCACTGTTAGGGTTGGAAAAAAAGAGAAACGAATGAAATTTAACTAAAAATGCCCCCCACCCCCCAAAACCACTATTTTGTCCGTGACCCGCAACAAAAATTACTAAATTGTAATTACTAAATCTTCAAAGGCAATTCGGCCTCGGTCTTGGCCTATTTAGCGTTGGCAAATGTCATTTATGTTACATTAAACAAAGAAAACTCAGTAGGAGGTCAGATAACAAGTAATTTGTGGCCAGGTAACCATTACATCAGCAAGGGTTTCATCCCCTCCCCACCCACATCTGAGGTGGGACAAACAAGAGCAGAGGGCACAAAGAGCAAAGAAGGAAGCCTCTACCTCGCACTAGCTGGGAACATTTCACCACATCAGTGTGTGGGTGATCAATAGTAATTTCAAAGCCTGGAACAAAATACATAACAGGTGAGTTCAACACAGACACAGTCGGGAGGTGACATGTCATTTTGCGAATAATCAAACAGGTGTAGCCCTCCTGTATGAAAAAAAAAAACGCATCTCATTAAGTTAACATTTTGTACAGATTAATTTCAGCCGACTCAAACATTTTTATATTGGCAGTTGGAAATGTTTCACTACCAAACTTAGCCAATCGGTGAGTCCAAACAGTTTTTATTCTTGAAACACAATGTTGCAAATGTGAAGGCAGCATTTGCAATGTGTTACACAGAAAAAGCTCTACAACCTTATGAGTGCTATACTGCATGACAAATGTAAGCTTTAAAGGAATGACATGTCACCTTTACATGACTCATTTGAAAATATGACAAGTAGCCATAGAGTAGGTGATAAAATCTTTCTCACATTAGGCTGCGATAAATAGATTCAACAACAACCCTTACTTATAACAATTAACCAATGATTATCATCTTTAATTATCATTATCAACAAAATTTTCTCAAGTCATCCACTCCAGTTGCCACTACTTACCCAGGGTCTGCAGCACTATGGATTCAAGTATCACCAGCTCTTGAGCTTGCTGGAGGTATGCCTGAAGTTTGATAGACAGTCATTACAACACAATTGTAATGAGTCTATTAATCTATACCCCTAACAACTGATTTAAAATGGCCAAAACTCCAAACAGAGAGGCTCATTAATACCAGCTTTAGTAAGTGCAGGTGTTTGGTACACACCAACTGCAAGCCAGGGCAGGAAAATAAAAGCCCCTTGAACAAGGCAGCACATTGCAGCACAGCCTGATATACAGACCATGACCACTGAGACAACTGGATAGATAGAGGAGGGAAAAACAAAGAAACAGCACCTCACATTATGCACGGTACCTGGACTTACATTACTTTTTGTGTCTAGAGGGGCTTCTTGTGGGTTTAGGCAAGCATGTGCAACTTTGATCACATGCTCCAGTTTCCGGGGTTGCTCCTCCACTTTTGCAGCCAAAAACAAGGTGGTTGGAGATATTGTCTGCAAAAGAGAACCAATATATGAATTATTACTTGGCCTACACTAAGAGGCACACAAAAAAACAATAAATATGTTAAAATTCAATAGCATATTATCACAATGAGCAGGATACTTACATTCCTGTGGAATTTGGTGAAAGAATGGTGCATATAAAATCTATGCATGTAAACAATTGCTGTATTTATTGTTAATTGAGAGCTGAAGGGACAGTCAAGGAAAATAATTATTTTGTCTGAAGCTTGTGCAACACCCAGTGGAAGAAAGAATTAAGTTTAGCTAAATGGTAAGATATTACATAATGGCAAGACACGTGCCACTGAGCAGCATTTAGGTGGGGAGCGGATCAGTGTGAAGAATATTTAACAGCCGAGCCAAAGGCATCAAGCTACGTTACTTGCGTTTGCGCCATGTACAGTGTAATTACTGGTTCTACTACTATGTCTAAATAAGTTTAAATAACACGTACACATTTTAACTACGTTCTACGAAATAAATTATTATGTCATTATAACGCGAGCCAACATAATCTGCAAACCCGCGTAATGGCCTTTCACGTGCTAACACTTTTAGCATGCTATACCAGCGCTCTATTATGACAAAACTATGACACTATGATTTAATAGTTTAGTCTAATAACATAAAATGTTAACCCCTGCAAAACGTCCTGATTAAAAACACTCGATTCATACTCCTTAACCTCGTCTGTTTGGTCAAAATTAGCTAACGGGTTAGCTAGCGCCATCGCTGATTACAAGCCGCTCGAGAATAAGTTTGTTTACAAAGGATACACGTTGAGCCTCTGGCCCATGTCCTGGATCAGGTTGGCCGCTTGTTGTCGGTAGGAGAGTTCCCGGTCTGGTTCTACTCCACATCGGCGGGACGGCGTGTTTTCCAGTTGCTCCCGGGTAAAATACCATTTCAGCGAAGACCCCCGGCACGCCGCCATTGCTCTGTAACGTTCACCTCGGCATCGACAAACCGGATGTGACGTAATGCCGCACATGAAGCTAACGTTTCTTCGACGGTGTGTAAAACGGTAAATTGACAGGTCTGTAAACCTGCTGTTACTTTAACCCTGAAAGTGGCATTTTAAATTTAATTTACAAAACAGAGCAAATCTCTAAAGACTACTATGTTAAAAAGGCCAAAATCACAGTAGAATTAAATGTTACATAATACAAAAACATTTTAGGTTTAATAGGATAGGTTTACCTACATATAAACTGTGGGAGAGTGGATTTATTTATAATTCATTAGTTAAATAATTCTTAGTGTCTTTTTGATTCACAGTTGGCATATATCTGGAAAAAGGTGGCAGAGGGTATCACAACCATGGTTTTCAACCAGCTAGCAATGAGCCTTAGCTTTATCCCAGCTACCGGTTAGTTGGTTAGCTCCTGTTAGCTCCGGGTTTGCTTGGTTAGCTCGTAGCTGTATGTCTACGGCTGCAGGCAGCTCAGAGTTTGATGGATTTCAATCATCCGTCCCTAACCTCAGTCACAGCCCCCCTCTAAGTATGACATTGTCCCTCTTTTTTTTATTTTGCAGAAATGACAAGACTTGTGACGCTGCCAAGATGTCGAATGTGGGAAGTTCCTACAGAGCCTCTTTTCAGCTCTTCATAACCCTGTAGGTCATGTGGCAGAAGATTTGTCCATATCTTTTACAGTCACTAATTTATGCACATGTAGTTTGGCAAGGTAAAGGAATTAGGGGCAGGATTCATAAAAGATAACACATACCTTTCCATTTCTTTAATGCTAATGGGTGATGAAGCGCTAAAAACAAAAAAAGGAGTCCATCGTATCTGTCCATTGGCTTAAACAGGCTGCGTGCTGCATAATGCGCTGCAGTTCAGGCCTGAAATTTCCTGTGCTGTCCTATGGATGTTGACGTCGTCAATTACGCTGTCATCGACAGCTCTGATACAGGACAAAGATGGTTGTAGTTTATTCAGCTACTGTTTGGGGTAGTAATAGATTCTCCTGCAGCCAGCAAACAGCGCAGCACCACAGAAAGCCACTAAAAAGTGTGACTGAGAGGGAAAAGAATTTATCAGTGGCATCTCGTGAGTCCAAACGAAAATATGGTAGAAGCTGAGCAGCCTGCTGAATATACATCGGATATGCGTTGGACTCATGGAGGCAGCTTTATTTCATTGAAGAATGCGTCGCCAGGTGGCAGAAAATTTGTAGTGGCTCTATCTTAGCTCTCGTGATTTTTTTAATTGTGGCAGTCTTTTTTTGACACATTGGCTGACATTTTTGGTGTGTTCAGGAAGTTTTTTCATGCTGGTCAAAAGGCTGTGCTGCACAGGAGATTTTCTGCATTTTATTTATTTTTTGCTCTTTCAAAACTTGTTATGCTGTATCTCCATGGCAAAGAGACTTGTTTACCACCGCGATCAACTGATGATGCTCTCCAAACTCAATATAGTGAAATAACACTTCAGATCCCAAGGAATTTAAAAGAAATAG
The DNA here is from genome assembly GCA_036024015.1 of Craterocephalus amniculus. NCBI lineage: Eukaryota > Metazoa > Chordata > Actinopteri > Atheriniformes > Atherinidae > Craterocephalus > Craterocephalus amniculus. The sequence goes on along the minus strand of JAVQJG010127385.1, from coordinate 686 downwards.
AAGAGCAGCACAGGAGTGCAGCAGAGAGAAAAATGGTGGAGATTTAAACCATTTCTTTCAACTGTTGTGACGGGGAACATGAGATCAGTCTCAGAAATAATACAGAGTGCAGCATTATGTGCTTCAACGAGACATGGCTGCATGAACATATCCCAGACTGCAATGCGTCTGCACAGCTTCAAGACGTCCATCCAGACCACAATTAACAACTCAGCGGGAAGCTGAACGGAGGTGGAATTGCAGTGCTGGATAACCAGCGTTAGTGTCATCCTGGACATGTCACTGTTAAAGAGAAGATCTGTACAAGAGACATGGAACTGCTAGCTTCTTGCATCGAACCTGAACAAGCCTCTCACTGAAGAGCATTACTTCCAGCAGCCTGAAGAACAAGAGCACTACAATACTGAATTTCCCTCTGGGATCAATAAAGTATTTTTCATTTCATTTCAGCTTTATTTGGGAAAACAGATGCTAACATGGCTCATTTCCTAGTGACCAGGTAAGAAAACATTAGTTGTGTTTAGAGCTTGATATGAAAATGACATGAGATCAGCGAGGAGTCAGAGACCTACAGTGCAGTAGCCCTACCGTCCTCTTCCGCTTATCCGGGGTCGGGTCGCGGGGGCAGCAGCTTGAGCAGGGAAGCCCAGACTTCCCTCTCCCCGGCCACATCCGCCAACTCATCC